>JAWQFJ010015686.1:0-27128 GCA_034096865.1 Theodoxus fluviatilis
GAGAAGCAGGAGAAGCAGGAGTAGTAGTAGTAGTAGTAGTAGTAGTAGTAGTAGTAGTAGTAGTAGTAGCAGTAGGAGTAGGAGGAGTAGGAGGAGAAGGAGTAGGAAAAGTAGGAGGAGGAGGAGGAGGAGGAGGAGGAGGAGGAGGAGGAGGAGGAGGAGGAGGAGGAGCAGCAGCAGCAGCAGCAGCAGGAGTAGTAGGAGCAGAAGGAGATGAATCATCAGCAACAGCATCATCATGAAATCTATGAAGTCATCATCAATGATCATCATCATCATCACTATTATTATAATTATTATTATTATTATTATTATTATTATTATTATTATTATTATTATTATTATTATTATTATTATTATTATTATTATTATTATTATTATTATTATCGTTGTTATTATTGCAGTACTTTGTGTTCGCGTGCGTGTTGAAGCGTGTGCATGTTTGCTCGCATGCCCATGTACGTTTGTATCGTCGTTGACGTATTTGAGTGCGTGTACTCGCCAGCGTTCGTGCGCGTGCGTGCGTGAGCGTGCGTGTGTGTGCGTGTATATGTGGGTATGCATGTGTGTACACGTGTGTATATATGTGAGTGTGTGTGTGTGTGTATGCGAGTGAGTGAGTGAGTGAGTGAGTGAGTGAGTGAGTGAGTGAGTGAGTGAGTGAGTGAGTGAGTGAGTGAGTGAGTGAGTGAGTGAGTGAGTGAGTGAGTAGTGAGTAGTGAGTGAGTGAGTGAGTGAGTGAGTGAGTGAGTGAGTGAGTGAGTGAGTGAGTGAGTGAGTGAGTGAGTGAGTGAGTGAGTGAGTGAGTGAGTGAGTGAGTGAGTGAGTGAGTGAGTGAGTGAGTGAGTGAGTGAGTGAGTGTGAGTGAGTGAGTGAGAGTGTGTGTGTGTTTGTGCGCGCGTGCGTACGTGCGTTAAAAAAATTCAGATTTCATTTGTACAGCAGAAATCGATAGAGAAAGTATCACATCCACCGAAAAGCACGTCAAACGGTTTTCCTTCCACTAGGCTTTCAAACGTGTCAAGCATTTCTTGGATCAAGGATGAATGGGTGGATGGATGGATGGACTTTTACGGCCTATCAGCCTTTGTAGGCTATCTAAGGCCGCAGATATCACACACACACACACACACACACACACACACACACACACACACACTCACACACACACACACACACACACACACACACACACACACACACACACCATCATCATCATAGTTGGTTAGAATAAGAAACAGTCGTCACGATTTTTTCATCATTCACCTCTCACGAAACGCGTAGGTAGGCCTACTGGCGGTGGGTTAATTCTCACCCGCAACTCACCTGGATCAAAAGCGACAAAGATGGTCAAACCGTAGAAATAGAAACCACGTACCTCGCTGTAGGAAGGTGGTCTTGTGTAGCTCCAGACGATGAAACAACACATAGGCGGTGGAAATATGTGTCCGTTACGGAAGAGCGGGCTTCCTTCTCTTGCATCGGTGACAAATACTGGCAAATGAATGAGAGGAGAACTTATAGCACTTGTATCTCTCGCACGTGCAGTTCATGGCGAGAGACTCAGCACGAGGAACGCGGACTCGAAAACATTTTTAAAGGCAGTACTCAGTCAGATTTTAGTCCACTTTGAACACCACACCCCACTCCACCCATGCAAGTGCAACATTCGGCCGGAGTAGCTCAATGTCTTCCCTTATCGGCTGGAAGCACTGGCTGATAGACTTTAAAGGCCTGCTCCAGTAGCTCAACCAGGGGCGGCACCGAGCGCCCACAGAAGCTACCGGGGAACGGAGATAAAGTAAGGAGGCGGGTGGGTGGGGATTACAATGTATGGATCATTTCGCTCAGGCAAATGATGTCTTTGAAAACCACTGCCAAACACCAAGACATCAACTTACAATGTTGCTGCTAAAGTGAATTACTTTTTCGCAGCATCCTATTTTCACGTTCCCGTATGTCTCGGTCGAAAGATTACAGGCCACGACATGTGAGGATAAGCCATTTTGTACCTGGAATCTGCTGATATTGATGTTTCCTGCGCTTGCTGTTGGTACATTCCACTGATGAAATGCCTTTAATAGGGACCATGGGGTGAGGATGGGGGTGGGGATGGGGATGGGGTTTGGGTGGGGGTAGGGTGGGGCTGGTATTCAAAAATTTGTCGATCCGCATTAGAGGATCTTGTGAGAAAGTTTGCCGTGAAACTTCAATCCCCACCGATGGCTGTATTCAAGAGGCTAAAAATGTACTCATATATTGCAGGTTTTCTGCTCAGATTTGTATGAAAATTGTAAAATGGGCCAAAGCATTACAGTATATATATATATATATATATATATATATATATATATATATATATAGAGAGAGAGAGAGAGAGAGAGAGAGAGAGAGAGAGAGAGAGAGAGAGAGAGAGAGAGAGAATTTGAATACTTGAAATAAATTCTTTTTGAGTAAATTCGTCGTCCACTTGGTTAATAAAGCCCAGAATGCTTGGCGCTCAGCCAGAGTGAGGGTGCAAGAGAGGTCACACCCTCTGAGGCCCTGGAGGAATCAAAGCCCAGGTGTTAAAACTCGACACAACTTGTCTGACATCCTTACTTTATTGCAATCACTCTTCTCCCCGCTTCAAACCCCCTCACCTTAAGGCCTTCGCACATGACGCAACTCCACTGGGGCTACTCGATTGCTTGCCATACATTGCTTCGTGTGCGATATCGGTTGAAAGCAACTGGCATTCCAAGCAACTTTCCACGCCACCAGCAACTGAGTTGCTCGTCTTTAAACCTGTTCTAGTTTTGGGGTCAGCGGCGTGCCACTCTCTGTGAATCCACCAATCACCGGGCGACTTTAGAGCCTCGTTCTCGCGTTCTGGCGACTAGTTGCAAAATTAAATGGCGGACCTGTCTACGCTTCGCACAGAAAACGCTGTATTTGGGGATACTAGAAATCCATCCAAAGAAAATGTAAGCCATGAACAGCATTAATTTATCAAAGCTGTATGTTGAATGCATCAATAGGTCGTGAAATATCCTACATTTTAAAATTGAAAATGCAGGTTGACGCATATCTACACGCCGAAGCATTGTGTACAAAGCTAGTGTTGTCTGATAGCACTAATACGATACATTTAAATTGCATCTGTGTTATGAAAATACTGTTCAGATTATATTGATTAATTAATTGAGACCCAACCAGCTGCAACAATTCCTGAAAATGTTCATGGCTCATTCGAAGGAAAGTTCTTGTTGCCTTGAGATCCTCGTTGGAGAGCTCTTGTAGCAGACTCGAGTAGGCACCATGCCTTGGTCGTTTTTTCAACCATTCAAGAGACCAACACGATCTTTTTCTCTTTTTACTTTGCTCGGCAATTATAGGTATTGCAGCAGCAGCTGCAACATCATCATTAGATGACGAAGTACTGTCGCCATCGTCACTTGAAGTTTCAGTCATGCTAGGGCAAGCCTTCGGGGGGGAGAGATGCAGAGCGTCTTTGAGTGCAAGCGCGGGAATTAATACGCTTCCATAAATAGAACGTGGCGAGAGGTGAAAGGTCACAGTGGAAGCGTGTGCGAGCTCAGTCTCCAGCATTGCCTGCCACGATGGCAAGCAACCGGCAGTAAGCAACGTGGCAAGAGACTTTGGTTGCCTCGTGTGCGAAGGCCTTTAGAATCACCGATACTGTTTTCTCTCTACATCAACCAAGTAGCAGACTATGTACGAGAAAACGGTAAACATGGTATTTAAATGTTAAGTGGAAATTCGGAGCTTTATCTCCTCATATTTGCGGATGATGTGGCACTTCTGTCGACCTCACCCACAGGACTTCAAACCCAGATTAACAATCTTGCGCATGCGTCACAACGCATTGATCTAGAAATAAACACAAGCAAGACGAAGGATGACATGGGGAGAGGCAAAGAGGGCAGCCCAAGACCGACAGAGGTGGAGACTTGCAGTGAAGGCCCTATGCTCCGACCGGAGCGAAGAGGACTAATGTAATGTAATGTAAGACGAAGGTCACGGTTTTCTGGAGAGGAGGTCATTTAGCTCATGGTGAAAAATGGGTGTTAAATGGGAAACAAACTGAGGTGGTAAACAGCTATAAGTATCTGGGTTATATTGTCTCTACAAAACTCTCAACAACAATATCCTTGGACAGTCTGGCTACTACAGCGAAACAAAAAAACAATGAATTTGTTTTAATTGATGTGGAGTCTTAAAAACATGAAAGCTAAACTATTTTTCCGACTATATGATGCACAAGTTCAGCCTTCTTTACTGTATGCTTCAGAGATATGTGGCCTAAAGGAACACAAACTCATTGAAAAAGCACACATGTTTGCTTGCAAACGTTTCCTAAAGGTGGACTGCAGAACGCCTAACAGCTTAGTGTATGGAGAAACGGGAAGGTTTCCTCTCGCCATTAATATTGCAATGAAAGCTATCAAATACTGGCTAAAACTGATAAAAACGTCTGATTACAGGCTAGCTAAGCAAGCCTACCTCATGCTAGCCAATGCAAAGATCGCAGATAAACTCAATTGGGCCAAATCAGTTGAAGATACTTTGTGTAAGGCCGGATATGCATATATCTGGAGGAGCGGAGGCATTACTACTACCGAAAGAAGCTTTCTAAAAAGCTGAAAATTAGGTTGCTTGATTGTAACAGACAGACGTGGAACAGCAAAATACACGATAGCGAAAGATTCCGAATGTATAGATCCTTCAAAACTACGTTAGAATGTGAGAAGTACCTAGATTTCATGAATATAAAAACTTCAGAGATGTACTGATCCGATTTAGATGTGGAGTAAATGAGTTGCGAGGAAGCAATCAGTTCGCGCACACATATAGTGAAGACCAGCATTGCCCCTTCTGTGGTGTAATAGAAAATGAGAAACATTTTTTGTTCGACTGTCTCTTGTACAGTGAATAACGTAAAAAATACATTATGGAATATCTCAAATGTCCTGAGGCCACTTATGCTACCTTTTTAATAAATGGATGTGGTTTTATGAAAACACGCAGGGTGGCAATGTACCTTTATTATGCCTTTCAACTACGAGATCAGTGTCTGACTTGTCCAGAACTAATCACCTAAAGCAATGCTGTCTGATTGTACATGAAAATAATGCGTCATATGATTGCTACACTTGCACAATCTAGACAGTAATGTATGCGAGTATGTCTTCCAGTTGTTTATGCCATACCTTTTCAATGTTGATAGAGAATGCGGAGCTCCTGACATGGAAGCAAGTCATGTATGTACTTATGATGGGCCGGTGGCCTGAACAATAAAGTCAGTCAGTCTGTCAGTCTGTCAGTCTGTCAGTCTGTCTGTCAGTCTGTCTGTCTGTCTGTCTGTCTGTCTGTCTGTCTGTCTGTCTGTCTGTCTGTCTGTCTCTCTGTCTGTTTGCCTGCCTGCTTGCCTGCCTGCCTGCCTACCTGTCTGTCTGTCTGTGTGTCTGTCTGTCTGTCTGTCTGTCTGTCTGTTTGTCTGTCTGTGTGTCTGTCCGTGTGTCTGTCTGTCTGTCTGTCTGTCTGTCTGTCTGTCTGTCTGTCTGTCTGTCTGTCTGTCTGTCTGTCTGTCTGTCTGTCTGTCTGTCTGTGTGTCTGTCTGTCTGTCTGTCTGTCTGTCTGTGTGTCTGTCTGTCTGTGTGTCTGTCTGTCTGTCTGTCTGTCTGTGTGTCTGTCTGTGTGTCTGTCTGTCTGTCTGTCTGTGTGTCTGTGTGTCTGTCTGTCTGTCTGTCTGTCTGTCTGTCTGTCTGTTTCTCTCTCTCTCTCTTTCTCTCTCTCTCTGTCTCTGTCTCTCTCTCTCTCTCTCTGCCTCTGTCTCTGTCACTGTCTCTGTCTGTCTCTGTTTCTGTCCAGGGGCGGACGAGGGGGGAGTTTCTGAGGTTTCCGGGGTTAAAAAAACCCAACAGCAAAAAAAACGTTTTACTTTGAGTGTCCATTTTTTAAGGTATTCTTCAGGAACAAAATCTGCTGCCTGAAACTGGCAATGATCATCATCAGAATGCACCAGATTGCACCATTTTGCATCCTGGTTTTCAAAATTGTCCGGGGTTTAACCTCCAGGGGTCCTTGCACCATCAGCCAGCTCAGAGAGGAAGATTATTTTGGGAAGGCGGGTTTCGCTCATGACATGACCGACCCAATGCAGCTGGGCCTTCATGATGAGGGAGGGCCTCAATACCCCTGATTTGGGCCCGCTGCAGCACCTTTGTCTCGGGAGCTCTGTCCTCCCTGGATATTTTCATGATTTTCCGGAGGCATCTCAGATGGAACTGGTAGAGGGTCCTGAGCTGCCTGCTGTACACCGAATCTCACAGCCGTAAAGCAACGATGTCAGGACAACGGCCTTGAAGACTGCAATCTTCGTTTGGGCTGTTAGACTGCGTTCGTTCCACACTCGATTCCAGAGCCGTCCAAAGGATGCCCCTCCTTTGCAAGCCGATTGGAGATCTCCCTGTCCACCACCCGCAATTTTGAGCCATTGATCTTGATGACCGGTTCTGAAGCTTTTTGTCCAGGTGCTGGTTGAAGTATTACCACTGTCTTTTGCAGACTGATGTTGAGACCAAAGATGCGGGCTGCCCGTGACAGATGTGCGGGCGCGTGCACACACGCATACTCATACACTACAAAAAAGCAGCATTTCCAAGTTAAACATTTATTCTGAGACACGACATATATTTGATGTCGCATGCAATTGCCGTGAAACATAAGAGATTCTAACAATAGAAACATTTCGAGTGTGAATGCTTAAAAATGTGTATCTCTCATTCAAATAAACAACAAAGTATGAAGGAACTGTGTGGCAAGGTGGAGGGCTAGAAGTGAGTGTTGTGGACAGGCAGATAGATGTGGTCACGTGACTCCGGTGGCATGGCGCTGGGAGGTACTGTCTCCTTTATACTCCATGCAGCACGAGACGTGTTTCATAGTTCACATTTCATCTTAAAAAGGCAGGGGTCTGCCTCTAAACCATGATGTCAGTCGATCTTTCTTAGACCATGATGAAGTCGGTCTCTCTTAGACCACAATGGAATTCGGTCTCTTAGACCATGATGAAGTCGGTCTCTCTTAGACCACGATGGAATTCGGTCTCTTAGACCATGATGGAAGTCGGTCTCCTCTCTTATAGTGATTGACCTAGGAAGAGGGTTGAGATTGACAGAGGGCGTGGGATATGCGGGGCTAGGGTCCCAGACCAAGTGCAAAGGAGGAACAGAGCGTGGGAGGGGCAGAGAGAGAGAGAGAGAGAGAGAGAGAGAGAGAGAGAAAGGCGCCCCGAAGATCTCAAGAGACCAGTTAATGGTCTGAGACAATTAGCAGCGGTTTGCTGATGACAGACGGCCTACCGATGATAGGGTGACACAGGATGTAAGAAGGGAGAGGATGAAATGAGGCTTGTCACGTTAAAAATCCTATTCTAAAAATACATCCCACCAAGAGACATAAATAGATCTGGAAATCCCAAAGCAAGGGATGCAACTGTGTGTGACTGCTGCTGTCCCGCTCCTCAGGCACAAACTGACACCGCTCCCGCTATCCGCTACCCCCCCCCCCCCCCCCCACCACCCCCCCCCCCTCCAGTCCCGCCCACCCCCCGTGCAGTCCCCCCCACCCCCTGTCTCTCTTCCTCCAAGCCCTTCTCTAGCAGAACGGCAGTCGTTCTTGCCATAGTGTGTGTTTGGGGAAGGGTGTGCGTGTGTAAGCGCGCGCTGCGAGTGTATTAGTGTGTTTGGTGAGTGTGCCTAAAATTTGCACACCCTTTCTTCCCTCTCTGAGCAGTTCATGGGGCGCAGCTTTTGTTACACTCTTGTGGTACCTGGTAAACTGGCTAGTAGAAGAGGTTCTATACTTAGTACTGTTGTGAACATGAGGGATTAGCATACAAACAGCATTTATGCTCTTGTAGATTACTCTTGTATATTGCAAATGTACTGTCATTAGACAAACAGAAACCAAGTCATTGGTTCATCTCTGATGTATTGGATGTACTTTCTGCTGACACCAGGCAACAAAGAAAAAAGCAAACACATGTACCTGCAAAAGCAGTGACATGCACATCCTTCATTTAAAAAACTGGAAAAATACCCATCGTATACAATACCTGTAGGGCTTATAGTATGGCAGTATTAACAAGGAACACACAGAGGCAGGAGCATAAAACAACGGTGCCTTTGAAGACTGCAAATTTATTAACCACCAACATGACAGTTAACACACAGGCAGATTTACATGTGAACACTGTCACGAGCGTTTTACTTCCCGGACATAGAACCGAGAAGGAATAATTCAGTAAATATATACCTAATATATAACAGTACACGAAAGGAAAATAATCACTATTTATTCCACAAACCGTGGAGATATCATACTTCAAAAGACACACCAAGCACAGGTCATACACCACACCCAGTAGCAAGTAGAGGTCAAACACTGCACCCACAAGCAAGTACAGGTCAAAGAACACCTGCTAGCATTTCCTAGAGGTCATAAGTGTTAGAACTGTGTTCAGCAAATACTAAGAAATAGACTCCTCTTATGGTTACTTGTGAATTGCTCACCATGTTATTCATGTAAAAATTTACAGCTCCTGAGTTTCCCTATCAGATTCTGGTAACAATTACACATCAATAATGTAGTTGCAGATAAAAAAAATCCTAATAAATCATCTGCATCTCCCAAGCTGTGTAATCTAACACCTAAATGTTGATGCATACTTGCACTGAGACCTGACAGCAATGTATCAGACATGCACATACCACAGCATTAATGCTATCCTTTACTGGCAGCATTAGCATGGATTCCATTGATTGAGAGACCAGACCATTCATCAACTTGAACATCTGATTCTGATCTATGGATAAAAGCACACGCCCCTGATTAATTTCTGATGCCATAACCATTGCCACACATTCATCACTCCCAAAATTGGGGCAAGCTTTGATATCTTGTCATGCACTGAAACACAACATCAAAGCATGATATCATCCAACATGGTTTGAATGGTAATAGCACATTCTTGCACCTAGAATTTTCTCTCAAATGGTCACACAAATCTGTTGGCTGTGGCGCTTTATCAACCACTTTCTTACGTAATGTACCAAGTGCACCATGACTTCCAGGGCTACCAATGACTATGCACTGCAATGGCAACTGCAGCGAGGGAAATGAAGATGTCTTCAGTACTGATGCAGACACAAATTGCAACAGCAGCAGGCCATGACAGGCAAGACTGGAAGTCCTGTCAGCCAGACTGCAGTAGTGACAGGTAGTATGTGCAATTCTGCACCTTGCACAGTGCAGTGGGAACCAGAGGAGATGAAGATAAGAAACTGTAATCATGGAAGGAAAAACCTCTACATTTACCAAAAACAAGTTTTTAAAAAAGTGTGGCAGTGATGGTGAAGGTCAAATAATCACACATGCATGAACATGCACCTACACACTCACATGCATGCACATACTTGTATGCACATGCACAAACACACATATACCAGACATACACTCATCCAGGCATATGCACTAGTATGCACATGTACATGCACCAAGAAACACATACACACAAACACATATTCACACATATTCATGCATGTTGTTGTTCGTTCGTCGAGTCGACGAGGACCACTCTAGTCATCCGGGGGGTTGCTGGGACTGGTTCTGTCTGTGTGTGCGCAGATGGCTAACGAGGCCGATCCTGGCACGGAAGGTTCGGGAACAGAAGGGACATGGGACAAGTGGGACGTCTCCAGGGGGGTTGACAGCATGGGCCTTGCGGGCTTGCCTCTTCTTTTCTGCGGCAGTGATCCTGTTTGCCTCGCATGTCTTGGCACCTTTGTGGATGGAAGAGCGCCAGGTGGATCGGTCCATTGCAGCCCGTTCCCACGTGTCTGGATTGATGGCAAAAGCTTTCAGTGAAGCTTTCAGGGTGTCTTTGAAGCGCTTCTTTTGCCCACCGTGGGACCGCTGGCCATGCTGGAGCTCGCCATAGAAGAGTCTCTTTGGCAGTCTCTCGTCTGGCATCCGGACTACGTGTCCTGCCCAGCGAAGCTGTGACTGCATCAGGAGGGTGAAGATGCTGGGGAGACCTGCTTTGGTCAGTACCACTGTGTCTGGAATTTTGTCCTGCCATTTTATGCCGAGGATCTTTCTGAGGCTTGTTGTGTGAAAGTGGTTCAGTTTTCTAGCATGTCGTTGATAGACAGTCCACGTTTCACATGCATATAGCAGTGTGGGGAGCACCACTGCCCTATATACTTTCAGCTTGGTCTGAGTGATAATGCCTCTTCTGTTCCAGACATTTGGATATAACCTGCCAAAAGTGGAGCTGGCTCTGGCAATTCTAATGTTTACTTCGTCATCGATGGTAGCATTCTGAGACAGTGTGCACATAAGAAACACATACACCCAAACACATATTCACACATATTCATGCATACACACACACACACACACACACACACACACACACACACACACACACACACACACACACACACTGTGCTGGACTGCATGAAGTAGTCTAGGTTTATGTAAGTAGAAAAGAAGTAATGGAGACCTTTGTCCAACTACAATTTTTTATATATATTCCAGAGCTTCTTTTTTTGTAGTTGGACAAAGGTCTCCATTACTTCTTTTCTACTCGCCTACGAGTCCAACACCGGCCTCCTGTTTTCAAGATAGGTTTATGTAAGGTACTGTTTCTGTTCAACAAGGTTCAATATCAAGGCTACACACACAAAATGTTGTAGTTATGGTAACCCAACCAACCCCATTTTTTTATGCTGACCCAAAACTTTATTTTCAATCATGGAAAAAAAGAAGAAAAAGAAAAGAAAAGAAAGAAAAGAAAGAAGTGTGCTGTCCCATTGTCCTTGCCCTATGTGCACTCTGGGAATACACTATTTTAATTAGATCAAACATCTTCAAGAAAACAAAGTTCAGTTTATGTTCAATCTGGCCTCTTCTGAAAATAAGAAATGAAAGTTAAATAATATATAAATAATTTAGGCTGTCCTAGCAAGCTTCACCCTTCACTCCACTCTTTTTTTTGCCATTATACCTTAACCCAAAAAAGCTTTTCATCCCATTAAGCAAACGAGGAAGTCTGTAAAACCAATGCTTGGAAGTTTTTACACCAATACAAATTTGATCATGACACCCACTCAGGGACAAGACTGGAAAAGTCACAGGTAGAGCCTGCATGTACAAGACAGAGAATCCTTCTGATCAGATGATACTATCATCCATCTCCTCCTTACACCTCCCCTTATCTCCCCTCACAGATGACACCTAGGTTTCATCATCTGCAACAGTATGACAGATGTCATAATATGTAGCACAGTCAACCACACAAACAATTTACATGTAAGGAGTGTGGAGCTAGCAGGCTTATGATTCAACCACAGTCCCACTTCAAGCCACGCCAAATAAGGCAGGCGTGCTTACAACAACACAGGGAGCAGGTCCAAAAACAGTGTGGAGCTCAGTGGACTGGATCTCAATTCAGTGGAGTGTGATGGCCACCTTGAGTGAACATGTATACACAACACTCTGCATTGCTGGCTGTCACTTCCAGTGCCTCCACACAAGGGCATCGGCACCGACAACTCTCAGAACAGAACCTAATGACTGAACTGCATCAAGTCCAATTCCACAGTTTTGGATAGAAGAAGTAAAATGATGAGTGTACCATATGACCCCTTTTGTCCTGCCGTAACTGTCTGTAACGTGTCATGAGGGCACCTTTTGCTTTGAGAAAAGAAATGGATGAACTGCAGACTGTTAATTCAATTCAACAGAAATGGATTGCAAGGGTGGAATGCTGTGCTTGTCAGACTTCCCTTTGATAGAACTCACAACCATAGACAATTAGGCACCTTCTCCAGTAGTACAATAACTGCCACTAAGGTATGGAGAGCCCATAAAGTACAAGAGTGTGTCCATGTTGTTACAAGCCCAACCTCGCAGAGTCTAGGGATATAATGATTATGAGTTTGTGTAATTACTTTTCACATGAGGCTAGACTTGTAGACACAAAATCTCTTACATGCTGCATTCACTCTTCTCTCACAACCAAGGAGAAAACAAGCGAGATTTAGATAATAATAAATTTAATGAATAAAGTATTTCAATCCTGCAAGGCATGCATAAGAAGAAGGTTATTATTGGATTTCAATTGTGAATACTTAGAATTTCTAGGCCAGCCGTATAAAAAGGAAAATTGAAATGATTTGTTCTTAGTTCTAAGTCAATTGTTCAATGTGAAGAAAGGTCAATGCTCACCGAGATCCAACGATGAAACAAGAGTCAGCTCTTTTCCTAACCAGTCTGTTTTCACTAAACAGATAGAGGTGGAGGGAGTCGGTCTTCTTTGGAGGAGTTTACAGCATCTTTAGGCAGGCACCTCTGAGACAGGTCGGCAGCACTTGTCTCAGCAGGGACTTCGGAACCTGCGTGTTGCTTGGATGTCAAAGCCGAAGTGATGATTTCTAATGCTTCACTCTCTGAGTACGCTTCTGTGGCCGCTGCACCCCCTCCCTCCGGCGACCCCCCAGCCTGGAACGCTGTCTGGGAAAGAGGACCCCTCGGTCAGGCACCAGGGAGCACCAGGGCGGGCGAGGGCCAGGCGTTTATCTTATCACCAACCTAGGTGATGACGGAGACTTCCCTTGGAGAGCGGAACTAATTTGACGCCCACACACCATGCGACCCCCTCGGTCCTCTCTCTAAAATCTCTAATTAAGACACAAAAGAGCCACTGATGGGCAACCATCACAATGTGCACACTCATGTGTATGTGCATGCATAGAAGGTTGGGTGGTGGAAGCATGTGTACTGGGAGGGGGGGAGGGGGGGGGGGCCCGACCAAGATAACAAAGATAAGAACAGCACAAGAACTGTGCAGCTATGCATTTCTGTAGTATCATTATATATATATATATATATATATATATATAATGATACTACAGAAATGCATAGCTGCACAGTTCTTGTGCTGTTCTTATCTTTGTTATCTTGGTCGGCCCCCCCCCCCTCCCCCCCTCCCAGTACACATGCTTCCACCACCCAACCTTCTATGCATGCACATACACATGAGTGTGCACACTGTGATGGTTGCCCATCAGTGGCTCTTTTGTGTCTTAATTAGATAGATTAGAGAGAGGACCGATCGATCAGGGGGTCGCATGGTGTGTGGGGGTCAAATTAGTTCCGCTCTCCGAGGGAAGTCTCCGTCATCACCTAGGTTGGTGATAAGATAAACGCCCTGGCCCCTCGCCCGCCCTGGTGCTCCCTGGTGCCTGACCGAGGGGTCCTCTTTCCCAGACAGCGTTCCAGGCTGGGGGGTCGCCGGAGGGAGGGGGTGCAGCGGCCACAGAAGCGTACTCAGAGAGTGAAGCATTAGAAATCATCACTTCGGCTTTCACATCCAAGCCACAAGCAGGTTTTCCGAAGTCCCTGCTGAGACAAGTGCTGCCGACCTGTCTCAGAGGTGCCTGCCTAAAGATGCTGTAAACTCCTCCAAAGAAGACCGACTCCCTCCACCTCTATCTGTTTAGTGAAAACAGACTGGTTAGGAAAAGAGCTGACTCTTGTTTCATCGTTGGATCTCGGTGAGCATTGACCTTTCTTCACATTGAACAATTGACTTAGAACTAAGAACAAATCATTTCAATTTTCCTTTTTATACGGCTGGCCTAGAAATTCTAAGTATTCACAATTGAAATCCAATAATAACCTTCTTCTTATGCATGCCTTGCAGGATTGAAATACTTTATTCATTAAATTTATTATTATCTAAATCTCGCTTGTTTTCTCCTTGGTTGTGAGAGAAGAGTGAATGCAGCATGTAAGAGATTTTGTGTCTACAAGTCTAGCCTCATGTGAAAAGTAATTACACAAACTCATAATCATTATATCCCTAGACTCTGCGAGGTTGGGCTTGTAACAACATGGACACACTCTTGTACTTTATGGGCTCTCCATACCTTAGTGGCAGTTATTGTACTACTGGAGAAGGTGCCTAATTGTCTATGGTTGTGAGTTCTATCAAAGGGAAGTCTGACAAGCACAGCATTCCACCCTTGCAATCCATTTCTGTTGAAATGAATTAACAGTCTGCAGTTCATCCATTTCTTTTCTCAAAGCAAAAGGTGCCCTCATGACACGTTACAGACAGTTACGGCAGGACAAAAGGGGTCATATGGTATACTCATCATTTTACTTCTTCTATCCAAAACTGTGGAATTGGACTTGATGCAGTTCAGTCATTAGGTTCTGTTCTGAGAGTTGTCGGTGCCGATGCCCTTGTGTGGAGGCACTGGAAGTGACAGCCAGCAATAATGAGTGTTGTGTATACATGTTCACTTAAGGTGGCCATCACACTCCACTGAATTGAGGTCCAGTCCACTGAGCTCCACACTGTTTTTGGACCTGCTTCCTGTGTTGTTGTAAGCACGCCTGCCTTATTTGGCGTGGCTTGAAGTGGGACTGTGGTTGAATCATAAGCCTGCTAGCTCCACACTCCTTACATGTAAATTGTTTGTGTGGTTGACTGTGCTACATATTATGACATCTGTCATACTGTTACAGATGATGAAACCTACGTGTCATCTGTGAGGGGAGATAAGGGGAGGTGTAAGGAGGAGATGGATGATAGTATCATCTGATCAGAAGGATTCTCTGTCTTGTACATGCAGGCTCTACCTGTGACTTTTCTAGTCTTGTCCCTGAGTGGGTGTCATGATCAAATTTGTATTGGTGTAAAAACTTCCAAGCATTGGTTTTACAGACTTCCTCGTTTGCTTAATGGGATGAAAAGCTTTTTTGGGTTAAGGTATAATGGCAAAAAAAAGAGTGGAGTGAAGGGTGAAGCTTGCTAGGACAGCCTAAATTATTTATATATTATTTAACTTTCATTTCTTATTTTCAGAAGAGGCCAGATTGAACATAAACTGAACTTTGTTTTCTTGAAGATGTTTGATCTAATTAAAATAGTGTATTCCCAGAGTGCACATAGGGCAAGGACAATGGGACAGCACACTTCTTTCTTTTCTTTCTTTTCTTTTCTTTTTGTTCTTTTTTTCCATGATTGAAAATAAAGTTTTGGGTCAGCATAAAAAAATGGGGTTGTTTGGGTTACCATAACTACAACATTTTGTGTGTGTAGCCTTGATATTGAACCTTGTTGAACAGAAACAGTACCTTACATAAACCTATCTTGAAAACAGGAGGCCGGTGTTGGACTCGTAGGCGAGTAGAAAAGAAGTAATGGAGACCTTTGTCCAACTACAAAAAAAGAAGCTCTGGAATATATATAAAAAATTGTAGTTGGACAAAGGTCTCCATTACTTCTTTTCTACTTACATAAACCTAGACTACTTCATGCAGTCCAGCACAGTGTGTGTGTGTGTGTGTGTGTGTGTGTGTGTGTGTGTGTGTGTGTGTGTGTGTGTGTGTGTATGCATGAATATGTGTGAATATGTGTTTGGGTGTATGTGTTTCTTATGTGCACACTGTCTCAGAATGCTACCATCGATGACGAAGTAAACATTAGAATTGCCAGAGCCAGCTCCACTTTTGGCAGGTTATATCCAAATGTCTGGAACAGAAGAGGCATTATCACTCAGACCAAGCTGAAAGTATATAGGGCAGTGGTGCTCCCCACACTGCTATATGCATGTGAAACGTGGACTGTCTATCAACGACATGCTAGAAAACTGAACCACTTTCACACAACAAGCCTCAGAAAGATCCTCGGCATAAAATGGCAGGACAAAATTCCAGACACAGTGGTACTGACCAAAGCAGGTCTCCCCAGCATCTTCACCCTCCTGATGCAGTCACAGCTTCGCTGGGCAGGACACGTAGTCCGGATGCCAGACGAGAGACTGCCAAAGAGACTCTTCTATGGCGAGCTCCAGCATGGCCAGCGGTCCCACGGTGGGCAAAAGAAGCGCTTCAAAGACACCCTGAAAGCTTCACTGAAAGCTTTTGCCATCAATCCAGACACGTGGGAACGGGCTGCAATGGACCGATCCACCTGGCGCTCTTCCATCCACAAAGGTGCCAAGACATGCGAGGCAAACAGGATCACTGCCGCAGAAAAGAAGAGGCAAGCCCGCAAGGCCCATGCTGTCAACCCCCCTGGAGACGTCCCACTTGTCCCATGTCCCTTCTGTTCCCGAACCTTCCGTGCCAGGATCGGCCTCGTTAGCCATCTGCGCACACACAGACAGAACCAGTCCCAGCAACCCCCCGGATGACTAGAGTGGTCCTCGTCGACTCGACGAACGAACAACAACATGCATGAATATGTGTGAATATGTGTTTGTGTGTATGTGTTTCTTGGTGCATGTACATGTGCATACTAGTGCATATGCCTGGATGAGTGTATGTCTGGTATATGTGTGTTTGTGCATGTGCATACAAGTATGTGCATGCATGTGAGTGTGTAGGTGCATGTTCATGCATGTGTGATTATTTGACCTTCACCATCACTGCCACACTTTTTTAAAAACTTGTTTTTGGTAAATGTAGAGGTTTTTCCTTCCATGATTACAGTTTCTTATCTTCATCTCCTCTGGTTCCCACTGCACTGTGCAAGGTGCAGAATTGCACATACTACCTGTCACTACTGCAGTCTGGCTGACAGGACTTCCAGTCTTGCCTGTCATGGCCTGCTGCTGTTGCAATTTGTGTCTGCATCAGTACTGAAGACATCTTCATTTCCCTCGCTGCAGTTGCCATTGCAGTGCATAGTCATTGGTAGCCCTGGAAGTCATGGTGCACTTGGTACATTACGTAAGAAAGTGGTTGATAAAGCGCCACAGCCAACAGATTTGTGTGACCATTTGAGAGAAAATTCTAGGTGCAAGAATGTGCTATTACCATTCAAACCATGTTGGATGATATCATGCTTTGATGTTGTGTTTCAGTGCATGACAAGATATCAAAGCTTGCCCCAATTTTGGGAGTGATGATTGTGTGGCAATGGTTATGGCATCAGAAATTAATCAGGGGCGTGTGCTTTTATCCATAGATCAGAATCAGATGTTCAAGTTGATGAATGGTCTGGTCTCTCAATCAATGGAATCCATGCTAATGCTGCCAGTAAAGGATAGCATTAATGCTGTGGTATGTGCATGTCTGATACATTGCTGTCAGGTCTCAGTGCAAGTATGCATCAACATTTTGGTGTTAGATTACACAGCTTGGGAGATGCAGATGATTTATTAGGATTTTTTTATCTGCAACTACATTATTGATGCGTAATTGTTACCAGAATCTGATAGGGAAACTCAGGAGCTGTAAATTGTTACATGAATAACATGGTGAGCAATTCACAAATAACCAAGGAGTAGTCTGAGTAAGAGGAGTCTTTCTTAGTATTTGCTGAACACAGTTCTAACACTTATGACCTCTAGGAAATGCTAGCAGGTGTTCTTTGACCTGTACTTGCTTGTGGGTGCAGTGTTTGACCTCTACTTGCTAGTGGGTGTGGTGTATGACCTGTGCTTGGTGTGTCTTTTGAAGTATGATATCTCCACGGTTTGTGGAATAAATAGTGATTATTTTCCTTTCGTGTACTGTTATATATTAGGTATATATTTACTGAATTATTCCTTCTCGGTTCTATGTCCGGGAAGTAAAACGCTCGTGACAGTGTTCACATGTAAATCTGCCTGTGTGTTAACTGTCATGTTGGTGGTTAATAAATTTGCAGTCTTCAAAGGCACCGTTGTTTTATGCTCCTGCCTCTGTGTGTTCCTTGTTAATACTGCCATACTATAAGCCCTACAGGTATTGTATACGATGGGTATTTTTCCAGTTTTTTAAATGAAGGATGTGCATGTCACTGCTTTTGCAGGTACATGTGTTTGCTTTTTTCTTTGTTGCCTGGTGTCAGCAGAAAGTACATCCAATACATCAGAGATGAACCAATGACTTGGTTTCTGTTTGTCTAATGACAGTACATTTGCAATATACAAGAGTAATCTACAAGAGCATAAATGCTGTTTGTATGCTAATCCCTCATGTTCACAACAGTACTAAGTATAGAACCTCTTCTACTAGCCAGTTTACCAGGTACCACAAGAGTGTAACAAAAGCTGCGCCCCATGAACTGCTCAGAGAGGGAAGAAAGGGTGTGCAAATTTTAGGCACACTCACCAAACACACTAATACACTCGCAGCGCGCGCTTACACACGCACACCCTTCCCCAAACACACACTATGGCAAGAACGACTGCCGTTCTGCTAGAGAAGGGCTTGGAGGAAGAGAGACAGGGGGTGGGGGGGACTGCACGGGGGGTGGGCGGGACTGGAGGGGGGGGGGGCGTGGTGGGGGGGGGGGGGGTAGCGGATAGCGGGAGCGGTGTCAATTTGTGCCTGAGGAGCGGGACAGCAGCAGTCACACACAGTTGCATCCCTTGCTTTGGGATTTCCAGATCTATTTATGTCTCTTGGTGGGATGTATTTTTAGAATAGGATTTTTAACGTGACAAGCCTCATTTCATCCTCTCCCTTCTTACATCCTGTGTCACCCTATCATCGGTAGGCCGTCTGTCAT
The DNA here is from genome assembly GCA_034096865.1 of Theodoxus fluviatilis. Lineage (NCBI taxonomy): Eukaryota > Metazoa > Mollusca > Gastropoda > Cycloneritida > Neritidae > Theodoxus > Theodoxus fluviatilis. The sequence goes on from JAWQFJ010015686.1 coordinate 18,587, forward strand.
CAGCAAACCGCTGCTAATTGTCTCAGACCATTAACTGGTCTCTTGAGATCTTCGGGGCGCCTTTCTCTCTCTCTCTCTCTCTCTCTCTCTCTCTCTCTCTGCCCCTCCCACGCTCTGTTCCTCCTTTGCACTTGGTCTGGGACCCTAGCCCCGCATATCCCACGCCCTCTGTCAATCTCAACCCTCTTCCTAGGTCAATCACTATAAGAGAGGAGACCGACTTCCATCATGGTCTAAGAGACCGAATTCCATCGTGGTCTAAGAGAGACCGACTTCATCATGGTCTAAGAGACCGAATTCCATTGTGGTCTAAGAGAGACCGACTTCATCATGGTCTAAGAAAGATCGACTGACATCATGGTTTAGAGGCAGACCCCTGCCTTTTTAAGATGAAATGTGAACTATGAAACACGTCTCGTGCTGCATGGAGTATAAAGGAGACAGTACCTCCCAGCGCCATGCCACCGGAGTCACGTGACCACATCTATCTGCCTGTCCACAACACTCACTTCTAGCCCTCCACCTTGCCACACAGTTCCTTCATACTTTGTTGTTTATTTGAATGAGAGATACACATTTTTAAGCATTCACACTCGAAATGTTTCTATTGTTAGAATCTCTTATGTTTCACGGCAATTGCATGCGACATCAAATATATGTCGTGTCTCAGAATAAATGTTTAACTTGGAAATGCTGCTTTTTTGTAGTGTATGAGTATGCGTGTGTGCACGCGCCCGCACATCTGTCACGGGCAGCCCGCATCTTTGGTCTCAACATCAGTCTGCAAAAGACAGTGGTAATACTTCAACCAGCACCTGGACAAAAAGCTTCAGAACCGGTCATCAAGATCAATGGCTCAAAATTGCGGGTGGTGGACAGGGAGATCTCCAATCGGCTTGCAAAGGAGGGGCATCCTTTGGACGGCTCTGGAATCGAGTGTGGAACGAACGCAGTCTAACAGCCCAAACGAAGATTGCAGTCTTCAAGGCCGTTGTCCTGACATCGTTGCTTTACGGCTGTGAGATTCGGTGTACAGCAGGCAGCTCAGGACCCTCTACCAGTTCCATCTGAGATGCCTCCGGAAAATCATGAAAATATCCAGGGAGGACAGAGCTCCCGAGACAAAGGTGCTGCAGCGGGCCCAAATCAGGGGTATTGAGGCCCTCCCTCATCATGAAGGCCCAGCTGCATTGGGTCGGTCATGTCATGAGCGAAACCCGCCTTCCCAAAATAATCTTCCTCTCTGAGCTGGCTGATGGTGCAAGGACCCCTGGAGGTTAAACCCCGGACAATTTTGAAAACCAGGATGCAAAATGGTGCAATCTGGTGCATTCTGATGATGATCATTGCCAGTTTCAGGCAGCAGATTTTGTTCCTGAAGAATACCTTAAAAAATGGACACTCAAAGTAAAACGTTTTTTTTGCTGTTGGGTTTTTTTAACCCCGGAAACCTCAGAAACTCCCCCCTCGTCCGCCCCTGGACAGAAACAGAGACAGACAGAGACAGTGACAGAGACAGAGGCAGAGAGAGAGAGAGAGAGACAGAGACAGAGAGAGAGAGAAAGAGAGAGAGAGAGAAACAGACAGACAGACAGACAGACAGACAGACAGACAGACACACAGACACACAGACAGACAGACAGACAGACACACAGACAGACACACAGACAGACAGACAGACAGACAGACACACAGACAGACAGACACACAGACAGACAGACAGACAGACAGACAGACACACAGACAGACAGACAGACAGACAGACAGACAGACAGACAGACAGACAGACAGACAGACAGACAGACAGACAGACAGACAGACAGACAGACACACGGACAGACACACAGACAGACAAACAGACAGACAGACAGACAGACAGACAGACACACAGACAGACAGACAGGTAGGCAGGCAGGCAGGCAAGCAGGCAGGCAAACAGACAGAGAGACAGACAGACAGACAGACAGACAGACAGACAGACAGACAGACAGACAGACAGACAGACTGACAGACAGACTGACAGACTGACAGACTGACAGACTGACTGACTTTATTGTTCAGGCCACCGGCCCATCATAAGTACATACATGACTTGCTTCCATGTCAGGAGCTCCGCATTCTCTATCAACATTGAAAAGGTATGGCATAAACAACTGGAAGACATACTCGCATACATTACTGTCTAGATTGTGCAAGTGTAGCAATCATATGACGCATTATTTTCATGTACAATCAGACAGCATTGCTTTAGGTGATTAGTTCTGGACAAGTCAGACACTGATCTCGTAGTTGAAAGGCATAATAAAGGTACATTGCCACCCTGCGTGTTTTCATAAAACCACATCCATTTATTAAAAAGGTAGCATAAGTGGCCTCAGGACATTTGAGATATTCCATAATGTATTTTTTACGTTATTCACTGTACAAGAGACAGTCGAACAAAAAATGTTTCTCATTTTCTATTACACCACAGAAGGGGCAATGCTGGTCTTCACTATATGTGTGCGCGAACTGATTGCTTCCTCGCAACTCATTTACTCCACATCTAAATCGGATCAGTACATCTCTGAAGTTTTTATATTCATGAAATCTAGGTACTTCTCACATTCTAACGTAGTTTTGAAGGATCTATACATTCGGAATCTTTCGCTATCATGTATTTTGCTGTTCCACGTCTGTCTGTTACAATCAAGCAACCTAATTTTCAGCTTTTTAGAAAGCTTCTTTCGGTAGTAGTAATGCCTCCGCTCCTCCAGATATATGCATATCCGGCCTTACACAAAGTATCTTCAACTGATTTGGCCCAATTGAGTTTATCTGCGATCTTTGCATTGGCTAGCATGAGGTAGGCTTGCTTAGCTAGCCTGTAATCAGACGTTTTTATCAGTTTTAGCCAGTATTTGATAGCTTTCATTGCAATATTAATGGCGAGAGGAAACCTTCCCGTTTCTCCATACACTAAGCTGTTAGGCGTTCTGCAGTCCACCTTTAGGAAACGTTTGCAAGCAAACATGTGTGCTTTTTCAATGAGTTTGTGTTCCTTTAGGCCACATATCTCTGAAGCATACAGTAAAGAAGGCTGAACTTGTGCATCATATAGTCGGAAAAATAGTTTAGCTTTCATGTTTTTAAGACTCCACATCAATTAAAACAAATTCATTGTTTTTTTGTTTCGCTGTAGTAGCCAGACTGTCCAAGGATATTGTTGTTGAGAGTTTTGTAGAGACAATATAACCCAGATACTTATAGCTGTTTACCACCTCAGTTTGTTTCCCATTTAACACCCATTTTTCACCATGAGCTAAATGACCTCCTCTCCAGAAAACCGTGACCTTCGTCTTACATTACATTACATTAGTCCTCTTCGCTCCGGTCGGAGCATAGGGCCTTCACTGCAAGTCTCCACCTCTGTCGGTCTTGGGCTGCCCTCTTTGCCTCTCCCCATGTCATCCTTCGTCTTGCTTGTGTTTATTTCTAGATCAATGCGTTGTGACGCATGCGCAAGATTGTTAATCTGGGTTTGAAGTCCTGTGGGTGAGGTCGACAGAAGTGCCACATCATCCGCAAATATGAGGAGATAAAGCTCCGAATTTCCACTTAACATTTAAATACCATGTTTACCGTTTTCTCGTACATAGTCTGCTACTTGGTTGATGTAGAGAGAAAACAGTATCGGTGATTCTAAAGGCCTTCGCACACGAGGCAACCAAAGTCTCTTGCCACGTTGCTTACTGCCGGTTGCTTGCCATCGTGGCAGGCAATGCTGGAGACTGAGCTCGCACACGCTTCCACTGTGACCTTTCACCTCTCGCCACGTTCTATTTATGGAAGCGTATTAATTCCCGCGCTTGCACTCAAGACGCTCTGCATCTCTCCCCCCCGAAGGCTTGCCCTAGCATGACTGAAACTTCAAGTGACGATGGCGACAGTACTTCGTCATCTAATGATGATGTTGCAGCTGCTGCTGCAATACCTATAATTGCCGAGCAAAGTAAAAAGAGAAAAAGATCGTGTTGGTCTCTTGAATGGTTGAAAAAACGACCAAGGCATGGTGCCTACTCGAGTCTGCTACAAGAGCTCTCCAACGAGGATCTCAAGGCAACAAGAACTTTCCTTCGAATGAGCCATGAACATTTTCAGGAATTGTTGCAGCTGGTTGGGTCTCAATTAATTAATCAATATAATCTGAACAGTATTTTCATAACACAGATGCAATTTAAATGTATCGTATTAGTGCTATCAGACAACACTAGCTTTGTACACAATGCTTCGGCGTGTAGATATGCGTCAACCTGCATTTTCAATTTTAAAATGTAGGATATTTCACGACCTATTGATGCATTCAACATACAGCTTTGATAAATTAATGCTGTTCATGGCTTACATTTTCTTTGGATGGATTTCTAGTATCCCCAAATACAGCGTTTTCTGTGCGAAGCGTAGACAGGTCCGCCATTTAATTTTGCAACTAGTCGCCAGAACGCGAGAACGAGGCTCTAAAGTCGCCCGGTGATTGGTGGATTCACAGAGAGTGGCACGCCGCTGACCCCAAAACTAGAACAGGTTTAAAGACGAGCAACTCAGTTGCTGGTGGCGTGGAAAGTTGCTTGGAATGCCAGTTGCTTTCAACCGATATCGCACACGAAGCAATGTATGGCAAGCAATCGAGTAGCCCCAGTGGAGTTGCGTCATGTGCGAAGGCCTTAAGGTGAGGGGGTTTGAAGCGGGGAGAAGAGTGATTGCAATAAAGTAAGGATGTCAGACAAGTTGTGTCGAGTTTTAACACCTGGGCTTTGATTCCTCCAGGGCCTCAGAGGGTGTGACCTCTCTTGCACCCTCACTCTGGCTGAGCGCCAAGCATTCTGGGCTTTATTAACCAAGTGGACGACGAATTTACTCAAAAAGAATTTATTTCAAGTATTCAAATTCTCTCTCTCTCTCTCTCTCTCTCTCTCTCTCTCTCTCTCTCTCTCTCTCTCTCTCTCTCTATATATATATATATATATATATATATATATATATATATATATATACTGTAATGCTTTGGCCCATTTTACAATTTTCATACAAATCTGAGCAGAAAACCTGCAATATACGAGTACATTTTTAGCCTCTTGAATACAGCCATCGGTGGGGATTGAAGTTTCACGGCAAACTTTCTCACAAGATCCTCTAATGCGGATCGACAAATTTTTGAATACCAGCCCCACCCTACCCCCACCCAAACCCCATCCCCATCCCCACCCCCATCCTCACCCCATGGTCCCTATTAAAGGCATTTCATCAGTGGAATGTACCAACAGCAAGCGCAGGAAACATCAATATCAGCAGATTCCAGGTACAAAATGGCTTATCCTCACATGTCGTGGCCTGTAATCTTTCGACCGAGACATACGGGAACGTGAAAATAGGATGCTGCGAAAAAGTAATTCACTTTAGCAGCAACATTGTAAGTTGATGTCTTGGTGTTTGGCAGTGGTTTTCAAAGACATCATTTGCCTGAGCGAAATGATCCATACATTGTAATCCCCACCCACCCGCCTCCTTACTTTATCTCCGTTCCCCGGTAGCTTCTGTGGGCGCTCGGTGCCGCCCCTGGTTGAGCTACTGGAGCAGGCCTTTAAAGTCTATCAGCCAGTGCTTCCAGCCGATAAGGGAAGACATTGAGCTACTCCGGCCGAATGTTGCACTTGCATGGGTGGAGTGGGGTGTGGTGTTCAAAGTGGACTAAAATCTGACTGAGTACTGCCTTTAAAAATGTTTTCGAGTCCGCGTTCCTCGTGCTGAGTCTCTCGCCATGAACTGCACGTGCGAGAGATACAAGTGCTATAAGTTCTCCTCTCATTCATTTGCCAGTATTTGTCACCGATGCAAGAGAAGGAAGCCCGCTCTTCCGTAACGGACACATATTTCCACCGCCTATGTGTTGTTTCATCGTCTGGAGCTACACAAGACCACCTTCCTACAGCGAGGTACGTGGTTTCTATTTCTACGGTTTGACCATCTTTGTCGCTTTTGATCCAGGTGAGTTGCGGGTGAGAATTAACCCACCGCCAGTAGGCCTACCTACGCGTTTCGTGAGAGGTGAATGATGAAAAAATCGTGACGACTGTTTCTTATTCTAACCAACTATGATGAATGATGGGTGTGTGTGTGTGTGTGTGTGGTGTGTGTGGTGTGTGTGTGTGATGTGAGTGGTGTGTGTGTGTGTGGTGTGTGGTGTGGTGTGGTGTGTGTGTGTGTGTGTGATAGTCTGCGGGCCTTAGGATCGGCCTACAAAGCCGGATAGGCCGTAAAAAAGTCCATCCATCCATCCACACCATTCATTGCCTTGATCCAAGAAATGCTTGGGGACACGTTTTGAAAGCCTTGTGGAAGGAAACCGTTTGACGTGCTTTTCGGTGGGGATGTGACCCTCACTCACTCTCTCACGTCACCTCACTCACTCACTCACTCACTCACTCACTCACTCACTCACTCACTCACTCACTCACTCACTCACTCACTCACTCACTCACTCACTCACTCACTCACTCACTCACTCACTCACTCACTCACTCACTCACTCACTCACTCACTCACTCACTCTCACTCACTCACGTCACGCAACATCACTCACTCACTCACTCACTCACTTCACTCGCTCACGTCACTCGCTCAACGTCGCATACACACACACACACACTCACATATATATCACACGTGTCACACACATGCATACCCACATATCACCCACACACACGCACGCTTCACGCACGCACGCGCACGCATACGCTGGCGAGTACACGGCACTTCAATATACGGTCAACGACGATACAAACGGACATGGGCATGCGAGCAAACATGCACACGCTTTCAACACGCCAACTGCGAACACAAAGTACTACCTGCATAATAACAACGATATAATAATAATATTGAATAATAATAATAATAATAATAATAATAATAATAATAATAATAATAATAATAATAATAATAATAATAATAATAATAATTATTATAATAATAGTGATGCTGATGAAATGATCATATGGATGATGACTTCATAGATTTCATGCTTGATGGCTGTGTTGCTGATGATTCATCTCCTTTCTGCTCCTACTCTCCTGCTGCTGCTGCTGCTGCTGCTCCTCCTCCTCCTCCTCTCCCTCCTCCCTCCTTCCTCCCTCCTCCTCCTCCTCCTCCTCCTACTTTTCCTACTCCTTCTCCTCCTACTCCTCCTACTCCTACTGCTACTACTACTACTACTACTACTACTACTACTACTACTACTACTACTCCTGCTTCTCCTGCTTCTCCTCCTCCTTTTCTTCCTCCTTTTCCTCCTCCTCCTCCTCTAATTCCTCCTCCTTCTGCTCCTTCTCCTGCTCCTCCTTCTTGTGCTCCTCTTTTTCCTCCTCTTCCTCCTTCTGTTCCTCCTCCTCCCTCCCTCCCTCCCTTCCTCCCTTCTTTTCTCCAACCCATTTCCCCCCCATATCCCCCCCCCTCTCCCTCCCTCCCTCCCTCCTCCCTCCTCCCTCCCTCCCTCCCTCTCCTCCCTCCCTCCCTCCCTCCCTCCTCTCCCTCCTCCCTCCCTCGCCTCCCTCCCTCCCTCCTCCTCCTCCCTCCTTCCCTCCCTCCTCCCTCCCTTCCTTCCTCCCTTTTTTTCCATTCTCCCTTCTTTTCCCTCTCTCTCTTCTTTTCCCTCTCTTCCTCGTCCTCTTTCCATCCCTCCCATCTTCTCTCCTCCTCCTATCCCCCTCCCATCCCCCCCGCCTCCTATCCTCCTTCCCTCCCTCCTTCCTCTCTCTTCTCTTCTTCTCCCTCCTCTCCCCTCCCTCCCTTCCTTTCCTCCTCTCCTCTCTCCTTCCCTTCCTCTCCCCTCCTCCCCCTCCTCTTTCTCCTCTCCTCCCCTCCTCCTCCTCCCTCCTCCCTCTCTCCTCCTCCCTCCTCCTCCCTTCTCTCTCCTCCCCTCCCTTCCCCTCCCTCCCTTCCTCCTCCTCCTCTCCCTCTCCTCTCCTCTCCCCTCCTCCTCTTCCTCCTCCCCTCCTCCTCCTCTTCCTCCTCCTCTTCCTCTCCCTCCTCCTCTCTTCCTCCCTCCTCCTCCCCCTCTCCTCTCCTCTTCCCCTCCTCCCCTCCCTCCTCCTCCTCCTCCTCCTCTCTCCTCCTCCCCTCTCTCCTCCCTCCTCCCCTCCCTCCTCCTCTCTCCTCCTCCTCCCCTCCTCTCCTTCCTCCTCTCCTTCCTCCTCTCCTTCCTCCCCTCCTCCTCTCCTCTCTCCCCTTCTCTCCTCTCCTCCTCCCCCCTCTCCTCCTCCTCCTCCTCCTCCCCTCCTCCTCCTCCCTCCCCTCCTTCCTCTCCCTCCTCTCTCCTCCCTCCCTCCTCCCCTCCTCCCCTCCCCCTCCCCTCCCCTCCTCCTCCCCTCTCCCCCCTCCTCCTCCCTCTCCTCTCTCCTCCTCCCCTCTCCTCCTCCCCCTCCTCCTCCTCCCCTCCTCCTTCCCCTCCTTCCCCTCCCTCCTCTCCTCCTCCTCCCCTCCCCTCCCTCCCCCTTTCCCTCCTCCC
>JAWQFJ010015687.1:0-11521 GCA_034096865.1 Theodoxus fluviatilis
AAGGAAGAAGAGGAGGAGCAGGAGGGAAAGGAAGAAGAGGAGGTGCAAGAGGGAAAGGAAAAAGAGGAGGAGCAGGAGGGAAAGGAAAAAAGAGAAGGAGCAAGAGGTAAATAAAGAAGAGGAGGAGCAAAAAGAAAGGAAGAAGAGGAGGTGCAAGAGGAAAAGGAAGAAGAGGGGGAGCAGGAGGGAAAGGAAAAAGAGGAGAAGCAAGAGGGAAAGGAAAAAAGAGGAGGTGCAGGAGGGAAAGGAAGAAGAGGAGGAGCAAGAGGGAAAGGAAGAAGAGGAGGAGCAAGAGGGAAAGGAAGAAGAGGAGGAGCAAGAGGGAAAGGAAAAAAGAGGAGGTGCAAAAGAGAAAGGAAGAAGAGGAGGTGCAAGAGGAAAAGGAAGAAGAGGGGGAGCAGGAGGGAAAGGAAAAAGAGGAGAAGCAAGAGGGAAAGGAAGAAGAGGAGGAGCAAGAGGGAAAGGAAAAAAGAGGAGGTGCAAAAGAGAAAGGAAGAAGAGGAGGTGCAAGAGGAAAAGGAAGAAGAGGAGGAGCAGGAGGGAAAGGAAGAAGAGGAGAAGCAAGAGGGAAAGGAAAAAAGAGGAGGTGCAAAAGAGAAAGGAAGAAGAGGAGGAGCAGGAGGGAAAGGAAGAAGAGGAGGAGCAAGAGGGAAAGGAAGAAGAGGAGGAGCAAGAGGGAAAGGAAAAAAGAAGAGGTGCAAAAGAGAAAGGAAGAAGAGGAGGAGCAGGAGGGAAAGGAAGAAGAGGAGGAGCAAGAGGGAAAGGAAGAAGAGGAGGAGCAAGAGGGAAAGGAAAAAAGAAGAGGTGCAAAAGAGAAAGGAAGAAGAGGAGGAGCAAGAGGGAAAGGAAAAAAGAAGAGGTGCAAAAGAGAAAGAAAGAAGAGGAGGAGCAAAAGAGAAAGGAAGAAGAGGAGGAGCAGGAGGGAAAGGAAGAAGAGGAGGAGCAAGAGGGAAAGGAAGAAGAGGAGGAGCAGGAGGGAAAGGAAGAAGAGGAGGAGCAGGAGGGAAAGGAAGAAGAGGAGGAGCAGGAGGGAAAGGAAGAAGAGGAGGAGCAGGAGGGAAAGGAAGAAGAGGAGGAGCAGGAGGGAAAGGAAGAAGAGGAGGAGCAGGAAGGAAAGGAAGAAGAGGAGAAGCAAGAGGGAAAGGAAGAAGAGGAGGTGCAAGAGGGAAAGGAAGAAGAGGAGGAGCAGGAAGGAAAGGAAAAGGAGGAGGAGGAGCAGGAGGGAAAGGAAGAAGAGGAGGAGCAGGAAGGAAAGGAAGAAGAGGAGAAGCAAGAGGGAAAGGAAGAAGAGGAGGTGCAAGAGGGAAAGGAAGAAGAGGAGGAGCAGGAGGGAAAGGAAAAGGAGGAGGAGGAGCAGGAGCAGGAGGGAAAGGAAGAAGAGGAGGAGCAGGAGGGAAAGGAAAAGGAGGAGGAGCAGGAGGGAAAGGAAAAGGAGGAGGAGGAGCAGGAGGGAAAGGAAAAGGAGGAGGAGCAGGAGGGAAAGGAAAAGGAGGAGGAGCAGGGAGGGAAAGGAAAAGGAGGAGGAGGAGCAGGAGGAAAAGGAAGAAGAGGAGGAGCAAGAGGGAAAGGAAGAAGAGGAGGAGCAGGAAGGAAAGGAAGAAGAGGAGGAGCAGGAGGGAAAGGAAGAAGAGGAGGAGCAAGAGGGAAAGGAAGAAGAGGGGGAGCAGGAAGGAAAGGAAGAAGAGGAGGAGCAGGAGGGAAAGGAAGAAGAGGAGGAGCAGGAGGGAAAGGAAGAAGAGGAGGAGCAGGAGGGAAAGGAAGAAGAGGAGAAGGAAGAGGGAAAGAAAGAAGATACCACATCCAAAACCCACATATTTATACACGCAAAAACGGACACATAGGAAGCAAGATAACGAATAATCATACACAGTATGGAAACAAGTATGAACAGCATTTGCACTACATCTGTGCTTATAAAAGCATGCTCATTTAAAGCAAACATGCACACATACTCATGCACGCTCACGAGAGAGAGAGAGAGAGAGAGAGAGAGAGAGAGAGAGACACAGAGAGAGAGAGAGAGACAGAGAGAGAGAGAGAGAGAGAGAGAGAGACCCCAAAAAGATTTAACGGAGAGAGAAAGAGAGACAGGCAGACAGATGGACGGACGGACGGACGGACAGACGAATAGAAAATCAGACAGACAGACGAACGGACGGACAGACAGACAGACGTACGGACGGACTGACAGACGCGCAGGGAGGCAGGACGTGCATGTGATGCTGAGATAATAAGGTTGACATTTATGGACAGCAATGTTTTCAAGTGCATCGCGGGAATTGCATGATTGAAGTGTTTTTTTTTAATAACTCGAAAAGATAAGCTAAATTTTGTTAGAAACGATGCTTGGTCCCGTAAATCTGCGAATAATCAGAAAATCTGCCTTCGGGCGATGCAACATCTTCCCTCCCAATGATCTGCAATGTTGTCTGCATATGTAGTCTGTGGAGTTAGACTAGAACCCATTTCGTATCATCCATCGTTACGCCTTCATAACTAACGCATCAGCCAAGTCCTACTAGATTATTTACTTGTGTAATACTTAACAAGCAGTCGGGTCTTTTTCCCATAGCTAATGGGGCAGCTTGTGTATTCAGTGATGCAGGGTAATATGATATTGTCGTATTGCCAATGACACCAAAACTTTCTCCAACACCGGATGCACCCGTGTTTGCCTTGCCGCGCTTCATTCCCCACGTTGCCGATCATGGGATTACACCCTTTCCAACAATGGCGTCCAGTTGCCAACAGATCCTGGTGGAAGGATGGAGCTAATGCGGAGGGGCTGAGTACACAGTAACAGTTGGGTCTGCACGTCTGGCTTTCGCTACAGTCGGACAATGGTCTCAGGACTGGGGTGCTCGTGCGTGCCGGGGGAGATGGAATTACAAATGGCCGCCGTTGCCAGTGGCGGTTTAATTCGAGCTCTGGGTATTGGCCGGGCAGCAATAAACAATAGCGCGCCGTCGCCTTTTGTGGCGAAAGCATGCATGTGGAAATCGCTTTGGAGATCGGGCACGTGTCGTTGAAACCTTTGGAAGAGAAAAGCGAGGTCGATACTCTTTCTCCCTCGAAGGCCGAGACTAGGCCTGCTCACCCTTTGTGTCTCGCCCTTGTGTAGGCAGGAATACACTGCCCTCACTCCTTGATGAAGTAAAGTCAGTGGAGTGGAAGTGGCGACCCGTTGAGACGAAGCAAGTCGGTCTATCAGCTTCACAGCATGCAGAAGTGCTGATGCGGAAAAATACTGCATTGTGAACAATAAAGAAAGGAAACCTGGGGGGTGAGGGGTGGGGTGAGAGAGAGAGAGAGAGAAATACAGAGAGACCGGGGGGTGGGGGGTGCATGCACGTGCTCACGCAAGCACACACATACGCACGCAGACAGGCAGGCGGACAATGAGATAGAAAAGTTATTCGTAGACTAATGAAATAGCCTCAGACAGCTCAATGTTTAGAACCCTTTCCATTTAGCATGCTCAACACCATCGGTACAAGCAGCTCTGTCACTAACACCCATCATTCTCGCATCTTTCACTCTGTTTCCTAGCAATAATTGGGAGGGAGCCCTAAATGACGAGAGGTCATCCCCTTTGGGGCCACACCACGATCTGGAGACCTGACTTCATCGGGTAAAGGAATCTCATTTCCTCCAATCAGGTGCCAGCACGGGAGAAGGTCGGGGTTGGAGGTTGAGGACAGAGGTGACAGAGGGGAAAGGAGAGGGAGAGGGACAAAGGGAGTGGGTCGATGGTGGATGGAGGAGGGGGAGGAAAGGGGGAGGGGAGAAAGTGAGGAGGGGGGGATCAATGAGGAGCACCGCGTGCGGCTTCCGTCCTAATGAGGAAATTGACGGTGATGATGGGTGCGCGCGTGGGGTCTGGCGCAATTTTCTCCTCACCGGTGTCATGACAACGGAATGTACCCTACTCTGGTAATTGCATCAGAGCCTTGGGGGCAAGGAGTGGGTACTGGGATTATTTTATTGAAGGAAAATGGAAAGTTTCGCGGTTAGTTCCTGATCCTGCATTAGTATACTTTACCTCACGATCACACGGGGATGCGTTATCAAGTGTTCATGGCCAAGTGACTTTTTAAGTACTCATAAATCGTAACTAACATTCTTTTGAGCGTTTTTTTCTGTGTTCCAGATATATTGTTGAGAAGGTATTTGTGGAATAAAATTGGGCCATATCTCACCAGCGAAAGGTTTTTGTCTGTGGACTTTGTTTGGGGTCGACACCGGTTCTTCTGAGGCCATACCGTATGGCGGGCTGGCATCTGTTGTGGAGCCTGTGATTGTCGCCTGGCAGCCTGCAATTTCAGTGTCGGCTGTGGTGGTGTTGCCTGAAGAGCTTTTCTCCCTCCAAATGAGCTCCATCCCGCCAACGCCACTCGGCTATTGTGCAGGAAACCTTCATAACGGCCGCTGCTTCAGCGCCATGTTGCTGCGAATCGATGGTCCAATTAGGAGAATTAGAAAAGAACTGCTGGAAATATTGCCCCGACACAAGAGGTAGTTGGTCATAATGTGGAACAAATTTCGCAAAACACTTAATATATTGTTGATATCGGGTTACTGGTCTATATATATATATATATAAATATATGTATATCGGTAACACCGGATGTGTATTTTACACTCTTTGATGCACAGATCCAACCGATTCTTTTGTATGGAGCTGAAATCTGGGGAATGGATGATTGTCACACCGTAGAAAGTGTACTTCTACATGCTCTGAAAAGCTTCTTAAATGTCTCTTCACGAACCCCTAATGATATGATCTATGGGGACACTGGGCGTTTCCCTGTCTGTCAATGCCAAGTTACGCAGTGTCAAGTATTGGCAAAATCTTGAAAATGGACGAAGGTAGGTAACCCTTTAGAGTATATCAGATGATGCTGTCCACATCAAATAATGAAGAATTTTGGGCAACCAAAATAAAGAAGATACTGGTAGAATGTGATTGTGAAATCGTATTGGCAAACCAGCGGGTTACCAACGAAAACGCAGATTTTATACTGACTGGGAAATGCGAGTTCGGAACAGTAATCGATATTCCCTCTATAGACTATTCAAAATATCATTTGAAACTGAACAGTACCTCTACGACATAGACAAAAAAGTATTTATATATAGATCTACGCTTTAGGATGGGAATTACAAATTTGTTCCCGCATTAAAACAGATACGTGACAGGTGATGTTTTAATTTGTGTCCGCTCTGCAGAGAACGAGAAAAAACAGAGACTCGTTTTCCTCTCTATTGTCCTTCATTGCATGTTTAAAGGAACGTTTCTTATTTGTTTCTTTAGATTTCAAAGTCGATGAACCAGTAACATTTCTAACTAGTATGTTTTTGAAAAAGGCATTTACATGTAGACAGGATGCGCTTGAGTCCGCGGAGCGGGACAGCTTTTCTATCTGTTAATTATTTTCTCTGGGATGTATTGGCAAGTATTGACACTGCACTTGAAATGTACTGTTACTGTATACTTGAAATGTGTTGACATGCACTGACACTGTACATTTGAAAGGGGCCGGTGGCTATATTCAATAAATTTATTCGTTCGTTCGTTCGTTATCTCTGTCTCTCAGTCTCTCTCTCTCTCTCTCTCTCTCTCTCTCTCTCTCTCTCTCTCTCTCTCTCTCTCTCTCTCTCTCTCTCTCTCTCTCTCATGGGTGCTATTTGACGATCAAGAAAGTGAGCAGTGACACATGATGCATATAATCTCTGAAGTATACTATACCTCCGAGAGTCATGATTTGTCTCGATGCCTTTCCTCTCCTCATTTAAAACGACAGCAACAAAAATTATAATGTCTTTTTCTGTGACACGCCATATATAGGTCTTAGGTCTTAAATCCTGAAATCAACATTAAGGGAGAGACGGACTCCAGGAGTCTCTAAATGCCGCATTGCCTTCAGGCCTTGATGAAATATAGCAAACACCCTAGTCTTCTGTGGCGTCTTGGCAGCCACAACTGTTTCCAGGATTTCCGTGGTCCGTTGGAATGGCTGGAGCAAGATGGCTGGCTTGGCGTTGAAAGCAGGGAGGTCTTCAAAAAGGAAGTAGGGGGTGAAAAGGCTCTATTAAGTTTCAATTGGAGCCCTTTGAGAATGGCGGGGTCGCTTTTTTTCTGTGACCTCGAGGTCACGGGCGTCGGAACTGGGTGATGGCGGACAGACGGGGGAGCCCCCCCCCCCCCCCCCCCCCCCCCCCCCCCCCCATCCCTTTTGAAAGGGGTGGGGGGTGGGTAACGCTGCCTTGATGTCGTCCCAGATCAATAAACCTATCTCCGCCCGTCAGAAGCTCCTAACCCTGCCTGTCAGAGATCATAGCCGCCCGTGTTTACAACGCGTGAAATAGGAGCTGGAAAACCTTGCCCCCGGAGCTTCCCCTCGCGCTCTCGATGGCGGGCTGATATTGAAGGCTGTGTCCATCAGCCCGAGAATGCCGGGACAGGACGAACTGTCAAAAACGAGTGCAATTTCTCCCTCCAGCCATGCGTGAGCTTTCCCAGGAACGTGCATGCTTTCTCGTCTTCTTTTGATTTGGAGGATGGCTTCTGAGGAACTATTTTTTGAGGACTGGAATCTCTGGAGTGACGTCTTCATTTGCCCCAGATGGCTATTTGCGGCTCATATCCATTTTTTGTTGTTGCCTCTGTCTTATGCTGCAATACTTATTTTCTGCTGATTATTTTGAAGTGTCATCGTTTGAAAATATTGTGTGGTCTGAAATTGATTGTAGATTGTTGAAGAATAAAGTTACTCAGTTGCTTTTCGCCTGTTCGACAACGAGATAGGTACCCACAAGTAATTAAATAAAGGTATTTCTCAAGTAGACTATTTATTACGTCTACGCAGCCGCTACATCTCATTGAAGAGCTTGGCCTCATCTCATGGGAAGTTCAACTAGTCCTCTAACCATAGTTAATATCGGCTGAAGATACGGTTTCGTTGTTCCCATCATGAGTTCTCTGCGATTACTCCAGTCTCAAGCTTTGATGTTTGGGAAGTTCCTAGGCTTCGCTGATGGCTGGGAGCGTAAAGGTTGAGACAGCTCCTACAAAGTGTAATGGCCTCTCAGCAATGTTTGATTACCCGCAGCTTGCATGACAAGAAGCTTAAAGCTAGACGTGTGGCGCGATGTTGAAGAGGACAAGACAAAGGAAACTGGCTTCCTATCTCGACCTACCTATCTGCTCCACACTGAGGTGAACCCACTCCACCACCAGCCTATCTTTCCCGACAGGATCTTTAATTCGTGCTGGTATCGCCCCACCCTGTAACTGCCGAGGCAATCTAGCTGGGGGAGATCCGCGTTGCCTTCCCTTGTCTTGGGGCTGTCTTTGCCGCTTGATAGGTCTGGCAAACCCTTGGCGTCGTCCTCTGGGAATGGCTGCCTTTCTCTCAACACGCACCTTGTCTGATGGAGGTTTTACAAGGGGCATCAGCTTGATTGTAAGCAAAGCCCGTAAGGGCCAACGGGCAGAGATACAGCATAGGCCTTCCCTTGTGAGACAGCCCTTTTAGGGAGTACCACGTAGCACTAGGGGCTCCTGTTTACAGGGTACCCTCGTGGGCCGTGAAACATTGCGTGCCGACAGCTTGGGTTCTGAGCCCCTTTTCCTAGTCCTGGCTCAGTCTCTGTTGATGAAGATGCCAGTGTCAACACGAGGGATTCGCAATCGGCATGCCTGGGTAGCATCAGCTCTCTGCTCCTGATATCGCGTGGAATAAACCGTGTTGTAAATGTTTGTTGGGCAGAGCTGCGGTGTTTATTTTTTGGCGCTTTCGCACGATCATACTTTCGCGATGTTGTTGAAAGCTGCTAGTAGATACGAGGTGTAGTCTATTATCACGTCCTGGCCGTGGTTTTCTGAAAACAAAGTATGTCTACTTCAGTCTCGCGTCACAGAAGTTGTGTGCGTGTGTGTGTGTGTGTGTGTGTGTGTGTGTGTGTGTGTGTGTGTGTGTGTGTGTGTGTGTGTGTGTGTGTGTGTGTGTGTGTGTGTGTGTGTGTGTGTGTGTGTGTGTGTGAAACTCTCTGGATTCTTGGGGGGGGGGGGGGGGGGGGGGGGCGGGGCACACATCTGTGTGCATTTATTGCATACATCCACAACCCACACACTGATGCAGGCATGCATTCATACGGTAAGATGATTCAGGGCTGACGGAAAAGAATTGCTTCGATGTTTCTATCGTCATTCATAAGCACACGGTCGCACAAAACTGCTCATAGTTTTATTCATTGCTGCAAATTATATGTCGCACAAAACTGCTTATAGTTTTGTCCATTGCTGCAAAATATATGTCGCACAAAACTGCTTATAGTTTTGTTCATTGCTGCAAAATATATGTCGCACAAAACTGCTTATAGTTTTGTCCATTGCTGCATAATATCAATACTGTCATGAATCGCGGAGGATGAGGAAGATCAGCAACACACCATAACCAAATCATCATAAATCATATTCATTGTTATCCACTTTAGCAGCGGCAGCAAAATTAAAGTGGCAGCGACAACATCGACAGTGTCAAGATTACTGATTATCACAGAATATGCGAGAGAGAGAGAGAGAGAGAGAGAGAGAGAGAGAGAGAGAGAGAGAGAGAGAGAGAGAGAGAGAGAGAGAGAGATCTACCGCTGTTGAACTCCTTGCCTCCTTGCTTGCAGGACATCATCAAGCTCGTGGTGGGACGGCTCGCTGCCGGAGAGCGCTTATTCGCGCGCTGTTTCGCCCTCAAGCTGGTGCACATTCCTAGCAGGGAAGGCTACTGGCTGCACAACGACCTGACCATGTACCAAGTCCGCCAGAAGTACGAGACCAAGCACCCGCCTGAGGAGTGGCGGTAAGTCGCAACCTTTCTTGTTTGTTCCTGCAGTCCTGCCCTCCCTTTCTTCCTCACCTCGTCCTGTCTTGGCCTCATGCCTGTTTGTTTCTTCGTTGGATGCGGAATTACCGAGTCTGCATCCAGGATTCCTCGCATACACTTGAATACATGTATGCACGTATTCGCGCGCGTACCGTGAAATAACTGATGGACAGCGAGCGATAGAGTGGCAGACAGGTAGGATATAATTTGGTTGGGGAGGTAACATTTTACGTATTTACACAGATGTTCAAAGTAAGGATCAGAGTAAGTTGATATGCCACCTCTGTTGTTAAATACCGAAGGCACAACTGCATTTCCATGTAAACTATCGGTCAAGACGTGTGGTCTGGTTTGTAGTCGAACGGAAATCCCCTCCACTTGACCTCACCACACCTTCGGTGGCCTGGGCGCTTTGGAAAGTTGACCAGTCTTCATGATCCACGCCTGGCTGAACAAGCGGCCAGCGACGGATTGACGGCACTCGTCATAGAAAAAGAATGAGGTCAGAAGTATTTCTGAGGTGACTTTTGCGTCCTCTACTGCTCGTAGATAATGGCCGACTGTAGACCTTCTTGCCCCTTCAGAGAAACAAGAGAAACAGAGAAAGGAGAGTGGAGATGGCGGCACATGAAAGGCGAGTAGGCGCCAGTGAGAGCCTCAAGGGCTGTAGGGAGTGGAGTAGTCTGACTGGACAAGGCCGGGGGAAATAGTTAGGGACTGTCTCCCTCCCTCCTCCGCCTGGTTTACTTGGCCGCACAGCAGTAAAAGATCAGATCAGCCAACCTCGACAGGTAGATTAAATGGACTCCTACCTCTGTCTGTGGTGGTAAAGCGCCGACACTAAAGTCTGTCGTGCTCGCTTTGCCAGGCGATAGCTTGCCTCGTTCCACATTGATCATTGATGTGTACATGTTGCATCAGCAGTTAAATGCTGTGGACGGAAACGAAGGGCAAAATTCTGCAGGACTCCGTGAAGAAACGGCTCCTTGCTGCACGTTTGCCGGCTCATTATCGCGTCAGCTTTGGCTGCTTGTCGCACAGATCTGCAGGGCTGATGCAGGAGAAACGGAGGCAGTTATCAGTGCTGCTAGGGCCTGCTCTTCACGCAGTCAATGGCGCCTTATTTGCTCCACGTGTCGGATTACTCGACCTCAAGGAGGGGAATGTGCAGCATTTGTCGGTAGCCGAAATTGCCAGTGAAATGTCAGTACACAAATTTCCCTATCTGCTATGCATCAGTCTCCACATGTGTCCTTCCAATACCGTCGCCACCATTTGCTTCCTGACCCATCTCCTCTCCCTCTCCTCCTCTCCTCCCTCGCCTCCTCGCCTTCCCTTCCTCAGGCCTAAACATTCACCATCCTAGGACTCCTGGAGCATGCACCACAAGGAAAGGCAGGCCTGATTTCTCTCTTTGATCAACACGGAAACCATGCCGTGATGAAGTTATCAATAACAGTTTCCTAGCCCCACTCTCCGAACGTGCGCACGCACGTGCACTCTCTCTCTCTCTCTCTCTCGCGCGCGCGCGCGCGCGCGCACACACACACACACAAACACACACACACACACACACACGCACACACACACGCACACACACACAAAACCACGCATACAATTTATGCAACACCGCTCCCCCGTCCTCATTCCCATCTCTCCCTTCACTCCACCCTTTCCCAAAGCCTTTGACGGGCTGGTAGGACGGTTGTGTCAGAGTTCATGAGCAAATGGCTGCCGTCCTGGTCTATTGGGATGCCTGGCATTTGCCATGACCTGCATGGGGCAAATTAGGCACTGACACCACAGCTGGGAGACGCTGTAGAAGACCTGGCTCTGCCGTGGAGGCAGAGGCTGTAGTGATGGCGAGGCGAGCTTTTCCTATCTGCGTCTACATGCTTGAGAATGTCGGGACCACGCCCTCCCCTCGCCACTGGCACACTTCTGGCGCCCCAGACTGATAAGGCTGCACTTTGCGGGCAGTCTCCAGCAAAAATGATGTCTCAAGAGCAACGGAAGAGGTAGTTAAGTGCGCTGGTTTGTCAGGGGATACTCGCATTCAAGTGCTGCTTTTGAAATCTCCTTTCTTGCGTACGTATTCGCGCGCGCATGTGTAGTTGAGGGATGAAACAGCAAGTATATGTATGAAAACATCTGCTCACCGATACTTCCTCGACGCATGCAGACAATTTTCACAAGCCAACTTCCATTGCTGAAACAACATTGTTTGCGTCACTGGGCTTCAAAGTGGCTCCAAATTGAGGCTGAGCCAACGATGCAGCGCTTTTTTGTGAAAGCAGAGGGTTTAGGATGTGTATTGAAGAATTTATTCAGCTTTCGTCTATCATTTGCTACATGGTCGAACCCATCTTCTCTCCTCGTATGACGGATAAGAAGCTGAATTAAGGTTGTAATGCGAGTCAACTGAAACAGGGATGGGTAACGATGTTGCTGAGGCTGTGGGGAAAAAAAAAAGACAAATTGTTGAAAGTTTTTTCGTCATATGCTCTGGCTAAGGTGACTTTCATAATCAAACCGTTCAATCTGTGTATCCATGTATTCATGAACATAGTTTGCAGTATGGCCAAGGGTTATAGCCTATCAGCCCACCAAAAATAGAAACTGTTGGATAATAATACAAT
>JAWQFJ010015688.1:0-2500 GCA_034096865.1 Theodoxus fluviatilis
ACCCTCTTACACACGAAATCAAAACTATGCGGTTTCATCAAACATTTATGACACTGTTATTGAATCAAACTGACAGAGTCTCGAAAGCTGATATCTCAGTCCTTTTTTTCCCTTCTTTATTTCATACAAGGCAAATGAATGGTAGACGTCATGCAGCATCTGTCTGTGCACACTTGAGACCTGTCCCTTCACTTCCAGGTGGACGTGATGGTAAACACCACAGCTTCCAGTCTCAACCTGACCCATGGCACAGTTTCCAGCTCACTGCTGAAGGTTGCGGGGAAGGAGCTGCAAGAGGAAGTCAATGCTCGCTACCCCTCTGGCCTGCTTCCTGGTGAACACTTTGCCGTCACCAAGGCACACAGACTCCAGGCCAAACGTGTCTTTCACACGTCTCTGCCTGACTGGAAAGCAGGAGGGGAAAAGGTACAGAACTATTCTCTCTAGTTCTGAAGTATCTTCAATAACCATTGGTGTAAGGGAAGTCACATGTGTTTAAACACACGGAAAGATAAACATTTCAAAGTGGTCAGAGAGACGCAACATGAGATGGCTGGCAACGTATCTTTAGCAGATCTAGTAGCAATTACATGCTATTGTGACTTTTCCTTGAGATATATATTTAAGCATATTATGAAAAAGACGGCATGATCTGCCTCTTCGACATCAATTTATCAATTGATATTTACCAGCAAGAATGCAGAGATCCACTCAGCAGCAGGATGCTGTCTCATCAACTACTTTTAATTCTCCGAGAAGCATGCTGCTGTTCTTCAGGTGCAACAACAAGCACTTGATAGTTGTTCGTGTTTGTTTGTTTATTTGTTTTTTTAGTTCGTCACATGGATTGTTTTGTTCCCTTTAGTTCCTGAGTGAGCTGTTGGAGAAAAGTGTGAGGGCGGCCGACTCCCAAGGCTTCTCCTCCATTGCTTTCCCTGCCCTGGGCACTGGAGTGCTCAGCTACCCACGTGACGTGGTGGCCCGCTGCTTCCAGGACGTGGCCTCAAGCCTGCTGCCTGCCTGCCGCTCCCTCAAGGAGATCCGCATCGTCATCTTCCCCTCTGATCAGGCCTCCGTCAAGGTGGGGGACAGTCCCAGACAAGGGAGTTAATTACTTCCGTGTCAAGGGAGGTAGCCACCCTTGTTAAAAAAAGGGAGGTAACAATCTTAGGGGAAAGGGAGGTAACTAGTTATCAAGAGAATGAAGGAAGGAAAGAAGGAAGGATTGGAGTTTTACGGCTCACCAGCCTTTTTAGACCATTTAAGGATAGCTATTAGTTTTTAAAGTGAAATTCATTGCTATGATTTCTAGGAAATCAATCTTTACTTATGTGATAGATACCGACACAAAGTATGAACAAACAGACTGTGTAATAACTTTGCTGCATTCATGTGACCAAATGGTAGTAATATTTTGTTCCAGTTCCCTCCACCAATATTTAAGATATTAGCTTCAAACTTGGTTTTTCTCTTAACTAAACAACGATTCTAACTAAAACTGTATGTTTCGAACACTATGTTCGGAAATAAGAAATGTATCAAGCATGTTCAAAATTTTTAAAAAGGAGCTGTGCCGTATGACAGGGTAACTTTGGCCTATCTGAGTTACTTTGCCCACCCAATAGACACTTATTTTGAGCAAAAAATTTCAGTTCATTCGTTTTCAGTATTGGATTGTATAACTTTTTAATATAAGGATAACAATTCATTGACTCTTTTTATTTAGAAGACGCCTTGGAGTAACCATCTAGTAATGAAAAATTATTATTTCAACGATGTAAACTTTTTGGAATGGTAATACTGTTCTACACACTTTTCCTATTATCATTACCAGAATATTTCACTTACACATTTATTAACTATTTCAATTTCTGAGAGATTTGACCGAATGTTTCATTGATGAAAAGTATTTTATTTGTTATCAAAGCATTACCTATGAATGTTAACTTTTTTAGGGTAATTTTGTCCACTGGGGTTTATTCACTTAAAATTATAATTCATAACAAAAACCTTCGTTTTCAAGTACTCATTTAACGATTTGTATATAAACGTATTTTATTTAACTTCAACACGTTAATTCTGCATTATCTGGAATTGTTCAGTTGTGCCCTGTTTGTACTAAAACTCCCAAGGAAGCAGAATCTGCATAGAAACACACCATTTTGTCAGTCTCCCAGTGTTCTATCTCTGACCATGTATTTGAATATACCAGTACTATATGGTCTAGCCTTCTTTTTTGGTCATGATGTTGTTATCAGCTCCTTGACATTTGAGAGCGCCTTTATCTAAGTATACTAAACAGTTTTTTTTTTACTCTAACATCATTTTCTTCCCCCAGGAGGTTATGGTTTTGATATGATTAGTTGGTGTGTTAGTTCGTTATTCAGTGTGCAAAAAACTCTAAAAGTTTAAACAGAATTTCATTAAATTTGGTGGAAGATAAAGAGTTGTACCCAAGGAGAAATCCATACAATGTTTTAAGGTTGTCTATGATTTAGCT
>JAWQFJ010015688.1:17500-20386 GCA_034096865.1 Theodoxus fluviatilis
ATTGGTGATCATGAATAGGTTTTCATAATACTGACGCAAAGAAACGCAACAATATGATGATTTAAATCGACGAAATAGATCCAGCTCAAGGTGACAACCATGAGGTGTGCAAGGCAGCACTGTATCAGGTGAGAGGGGTTGCTACTGGAGTGGCGGTCTGTATCATTTAAGACATTGTTCCGCCTAACATGTGAAAGTTAGTTTATTTCAAAGCTTATAGCGGTCCATGAGGGTAGGCAGTCACAGCCAACACTACCTGTCTAATTTAAGACAGGTTTAGCTAACATGTGAAGGTTAGTTCATTTTAATGCTTATAGCGGTCCATGAGGGTAGGCATGCACACGCCAGCCTCCGGTTTAGATCAATACAATTTCACTTTGTTTCACAATCCAAAGCTAAATCATAGACAACCTTAAAACATTGTATGGATTTCTCCTTGGGTACAACTCTTATCTTCCACCAAATTTAATGAAAATCTGTTTAAACTTTTTGAGTTTTTTGCACACTGAATAACGAACTAACACACCAACTAATCATATCAAAACCATAACCTCCTGGGGGAAGAAAATGATGTTAGAGTTTAAAAAAAAACCCTGTTTAGCATACTCAGATAAAGGCGCTCTCAAATGTCAAGGAGCTGATAACAACATCATGACCAAAAAAGAAGGCTAGACCATTTAGTACTGATATATTCACATACATGGTCAGAGATAGAACACTGGGAGACTGACAAAATGGTGTGTGTTTCAATGCAGATTCTGCTTCCTTGGGAGTTTTAGTACAAACAGGGCACAACTCTGAACAATTCCAGATAATGCAGAATTAACGTGTTGAAGTTAAATAAAATACGTTTATATACAAATCGTTAAATGAGTACTTGAAAACGAAGGTTTTTGTTATGAATTATAATTTTAAGTGAATAAACCCCAGTGGACAAAATTACCCTAAAAAAGTTAACATTCATAGGTAATGCTTTGATAACAAATAAAATACTTTTCATCAATGAAACATTCGGTCAAATCTCTCAGAAATTGAAATAGTTAATAAATGTGTAAGTGAAATATTCTGGTAATGATAATAGGAAAAGTGTGTAGAACAGTATTACCATTCCAAAAAGTTTACATCGTTGAAATAATAATTTTTCATCACTAGATGGTTACTCCAAGGCGTCTTCTAAATAAAAAGAGTCAATGAATTGTTATCCTTATATTAAAAAGTTATACAATCCAATACTGAAAACGAATGAACTGAAATTTTTTGCTCAAAAAAGTGTCTATTGGGTGGGCAAAGTAACTCAGATAGGCCAAAGTTACCCTGTCATACGGTACAGCTCCTTTTTGAAAATTTTGAACATGCTTGATACATTTCTTATTTCCGAACATATTGTTCAAAACATACAGTTTTAGTTAGAATCGTTGTTTAGTTAAGAGAAAAACCAAGTTTGAAGCTAATATCTTAAATATTGGTGGAGGAAACTGGAACAAAATATTACTACCATTTGGTCACATGAATGCAGCAAAGTCATTACACAGTCTGTTTGTTCATACTTTGTGTCGGTATCTATCACATAAGTAAATATTGATTTCCTAGAAATCATAGCAATGAATTTCACTTTAAAAACTAATAGCTATCCTTAAATGGTCTAAAAAGGCTGGTGAGCCGTAAAACTCCAATCCTTCCTTCCTTCTTTCCTTCCTTCATTCTCTTGATAACTAGTTACCTCCCTTTCCCCTAAGATTGTTACCTCCCTTTTTTAACAAGGGAGGCTACCTCCCTTGACACGGAAGTAATTAACTCCCTTGTCTGGGACTGTCCCCCACCTTGACGGAGGCCTGATCAGAGGGGAAGATGACGATGCGGATCTCCTTGAGGGAGCGGCAGGCAGGCAGCAGGCTGGAGGCCACGTCCTGGAAGCAGCGAGCCACCACGTCACGTGGGTAGCTGAGCACTCCAGTGCCCAGGGCAGGGAAAGCAATGGAGGAGAAGCCTTGGGAGTCGGCCGTCCTCACACTTTTCTCCAACAGCTCACGCAAGAACTAAAGGGAACAAAAAAATCCACGTGACGAACTAAAAAAACAAATAAACAAACAAACACGAACAACTATCAAGTGCTTGTTGTTGCACCTGAAGAACAGCAGCATGCCTCTCAGAGAATAAAAAGTAGTTGATGAGACAGCATCCTGCTGCTGAGTGGATCTCTGCATTCTTGCTGGTAAATATCAATTGATAAATTGACGCCGAAGAGGCAGGTCATGCCGTCTTTTTCATAATATGCTTAAATATATATCTCAAGGAAAAATCACAATAGCACGTAATTGCTACTAGATCTGCTAAAGATACGTTGCCAGCCATCTCATGTTGCATCTCTCTGACCACTTTGAAATGTTTATCTTTCCGTGTGTTTAAACACACGTGACTTCCCTTACACCAATGGTTATTGAAGATACTTCAGAACTAGAGAGAATAGTTCTGTACCTTTTCCCCTCCTGCTTTCCAGTCAGGCAGAGACGTGTGAAAGACACGTTTGGCCTGGAGTCTGTGTGCCTTGGTGACGGCAAAGTGTTCACCAGGAAGCAGGCCAGAGGGGTAGCGAGCATTGACTTCCTCTTGCAGCTCCTTCCCCGCAACCTTCAGCAGTGAACTGGAAACTGTGCCATGGGTCAGGTTGAGACTGGAAGCTGTGGTGTTTACCATCACGTCCACCTGGAAGTGAAGGGACAGGTCTCAAGTGTGCACAGACAGATGCTGCATGACGTCTACCATTCATTTGCCTTGTATGAAATAAAGAAGGGAAAAAAAGGACTGAGATATCAGCTTTCGAGACTGTCAGTTTGATTCAATAACAGTGTCATAAATGTTTGATGAAACCGCATAGTTTTGATTTCG
>JAWQFJ010015689.1:0-2500 GCA_034096865.1 Theodoxus fluviatilis
AGTACGAAATATTTATGTGAAACTCGTCTGTGCCCTGTCACCAAAGTATTCCAGTGAAATTACA
Source organism: Theodoxus fluviatilis (assembly GCA_034096865.1). Taxonomy (NCBI): domain Eukaryota; kingdom Metazoa; phylum Mollusca; class Gastropoda; order Cycloneritida; family Neritidae; genus Theodoxus; species Theodoxus fluviatilis. The sequence goes on from JAWQFJ010015689.1 coordinate 65, forward strand.
AATAATGTTAAGACACCGATTTCAACAACACGAGAGAACTTGTTTGAAAGCATCGGATATTTTGGTCTTTACCATCTTCCCGAGGGCCTAGGAGAGGCATGGAAAGAATACTTGCAGATAATCTAATCGAAAGTAATTCAGTCTTCCTGTAACCATATTTTGATTCAAGGATAATATGGCGCTGTACACTGCGGAGCGACAACAACGTCGCAGAAAGTGAAGTTTGTCGATAATATAAGTACTCATTTTGCGAAACTGTCGCTGAGATGCGTTTCATATTCAAAATGGGCATTGCAGCTGTCAGTTGGCTGCTGATTAATTTCCCTTTTTTCAGTTATAGGCCTACTCACGAGTAGAAATGCACCCAAAAGCAAAAACATGTTTTGAATCACACACATGGTGTCAGATAAAACATTTTTAGAGTGATTTATTATTTAAAAAACACCTGCCAGGAATTTTTTCAAAGACCTATGCCGAGGGATACATGCAACATATGTCGATCACTTACTGAAGAACAAAGTTAATGCTCAGCACACAGTGAGTTGTGCGTATTCTGGACCTAATGCTTGCTATAAACATTTTTTGTTGAGTCAATGGGTCGGACCGGTTTATAACTTGTGCTCCAAACCTCAGGGCTATTTATGCAAATGATTGATTCTTACTCGGATGCACCCTCCATTATACGAGTCCCTTCCCAATTCCCTCGAGCGAGTCATATATAGCTTTGTGGTTGCAAGTCAGTGGGTAATTGAATTTCAGCTTTCGGAGCAGTTCCACCGGGATCAAAGTACAATGTGGCTATTCTTAGCCTGCTGTCTTGTGACACTTCCGCGTAATACACTAATGTCGCAGCTTTATGCTTCTGCCACTGCTGCCACTGCTGCTGCTTCTGTTGTCACGAAGTAGGTGACAGCAGCTATGGAATCGGTCGTGAACATACTTTTCAACAAACAGTTTGTACCAAAAATGGAGGAGGAGGAGGAGGGGGGGGGGAAGGGGGGGGGGAGAAGGGGGGGGGATGAGGAAGAGGGAGGAGACGACATGAAGAGGGAGGAGGAGGAGGAGGAGGAGGAGGAGGAGGAGGAGGAGGAGGAGGAGGAGGAGGAGGAGGAGGAGGAGGAGGAGGAGGAGGAGGAGGAGGAGGAGGAGGAGGAGAACGGAAAAGAAAAAAAGAGATGAAGAGAGAGAGAAGAAAAAACAAAGAGAAGGAGGAGACAAGTAGAAATCGCACCACCACTTTTTCAGCAGGTCTACCACCATCACAAGTTGAATTAACAATCACAGCAAAAGGGAAACAGGAGCTCCCAAAGCAAATGGAACAAGAGATGAACGAACAGATTTGGTGCAGAGAAGACAGCAAACTCGAGAAAAAAATCAGCAGAGAATCCAGTGGCGAAACAAATAAAGCCATTGGACCAACAAATATATGTGCAACAATAACGCAGTACCGAAAATATCTCTTCCCCCTCCTCCTCCCCCGATTACCCCCGCCCCCCACCTCTCTCTCTCTCTCTCTCCTCTCTCTCTCTCTTTCTCTCTCTCTCTCTCTCTCTCTCTCTCCTCTCTCTCTCTCTCTCTCTCTCCTCTCTCTCTCTCTCTCTCTCTCTCTTTGTCTCCAACCCTCCTCCTCCATCCATCTGTGTGTGTGTGTGTGTGTGTGTGTGCACGCATGTGCCTGTGCGTGCGTGCGTGTGTGAGTGTGTGCCTGTGTGTAGTGTCTGTGCGTGCCTGTCTCTTACTGTATATATATATATATATATATATATATATATATATATACATGTGTGTGTGTGTGTTTCTACCTCGTTGTCTCTTTATTTTGCTTTCTCCTCCGCTTCTTGCCCCCCTACCCGCTCATATCTCTCTCTCTCTCTCTCTCTCTCTCTCTCTCCTCTCTCTCCTTCCTATCTCTCTCTCCTTCCTATCTCTCTCCTTCCTATCTCTCTCCTTCCTATCTCTCTCTCCTTCCTCTCTCTCTCTCTTTCTCTCTCTCTGTCTTTCTCTCTCTTCCCCCCCCCCCGCTCTCTCCCCCTTACTCCTCTCTCTCCTTTTTCCTTCTTCTTTTTTGACTACTTCCAACCCTCAGTCCACACTGCCGTCCGTGATGCGCTCACCTTGGCCGAGGCGTACTGGTCCCAGGGATGGAGGGGAACGTGAGCTCTGGGATCGTCCATGAGAGACATCCAATCAGGCCTCATGAAGCTCAGGTCCGGCAGGTCCATCCAGGGCTCTGCCCAGCCCTCCGCCTCCTCCCAGACGCCCTCCTCTGCCTCGCCATTCTCCTCCATCGGACCTTGGTCTTTCCTTGGAGGGTTTGAAGACATCGCGCTTGCTGGTGAGGTAGGATACCGTTGGTTTCTTATGGGAAGACGTGGTTTTGGTTTCAGGTAAGGAGATGCTTGAAATGATTATAAAGAGGGTGGGGCTTCCTAAAAA
>JAWQFJ010015689.1:7500-40000 GCA_034096865.1 Theodoxus fluviatilis
TTTCTTTTCTATTGTATTCCATTGGGGGAAATACTGAATACGACGGTCATAGAAGAAATAGAGGTATGGTTTCTTGTTGCTGATATTACTTGTAGCAACCTGCGATTACTTGTGAAGTACGTTTTCCGTGTCGACTGCCTTTACGTATAGTTCAACAAAGAAGCTCCAGTTAATAATACAGCCATGCACTGTACATGATAACGTTTATCTATACACTCAGTAAGCTTATGCATTACTTGCAATTCTGATGGCATCGCAAGCAAAAATGTGCATTACACACAAAAGAGATTATAAATAAATGCAGAAGCACAGTTACGCCAATACATTTTCCAGATCCGCGTATACTGCACCAGTACTTAACACTGCTCCTACGAATCCACGCGAAATCTACCACAGGTTGATTAAGCTGTACTGAGATACACCTCCAGGCGACAGATGGATAGCACATTCAATATTATTCAGGTATTAACAAGCTGACTGCTCACAACCTATACACAACTGCGATATCATACTTTACTGTCTCATCTGTTAAAACCAAACCTAGTGTTTTCGTTTAAGACACGACTAAACTATTATCTCTGTAATATCTCCCACATGGATTGAGAGTAGATGGATCAATTTCAACAATGCAGAGCCAAATATTAAAGGTTTTTTACAATTATTTTATGAGATCTTGCTTGATTTCTAATGAAAATGGACATCATGAGTCAAAGCTATAATAACGACATATTTCTCGTGTTGCAAGGGATAGCAAATCGAGCACATCATGATGGCAGGCCAGTGGTCAAGGGATGGCCGCTCTCTCTTGAGGAGTGCACCAGGTTAGGTCGAGCTGATTGGTGCAGGGGGGCTCTATATCTGAGAAGAAGGTTCCAGGAGGACATTGCTGTACCACAGCCTGCTCGTTGATGCACCAGGAATACCGGGAACAGGAGTCGGTCCTTGGCACAAAGGCGCCTGTCTGGCGACCTTTGCACGTGAAGGGGTCAAAGGGCGAAGGGCTATCTGTTGCAGGAAGACGATATGAGTTATCGGACGTGGACGAAAAGTGGGAGGACAAGAAGATGTTATGATAGAATTGATGACTCATTAGGATATTGAATACAGTATTACTATGCTAGAGGAAGTATATGAAAGAGTCACTTTTATAGAAATATGCTAAGTTAAAAATTTAGGTTTGGCGTGAAACTGCAGTGAATAACAACATTAAAACGGAAAGTGATACTATTTGCTCGTGATTGATAGAGTTTGTCATCTTCGGGGGGAGGGATTGGGGTGAGAGGGTTGGGGTTGGGTGGTGGTTGTGGGGGTAGAGAGAGAAAACAAAATCACGAACTCACATCCTATATGTGTAATTTATTTGGATAATAGTAAAATACATTATTTTTAATGAAAGTAATAATCCCTGCTCTAATTATACGACATTGTTTGAAAAAGGTATGAGCCTACAAAACGATATATATATATATATATATATACTGGTTTCCAGCCAAGGGAGAGCGGAACAGACAGTTGGAATCGTCTGAGTTTAGAGATAAATCGGGGTTAAAATAACTCGCCGTTCTGGATACGGGCCCAGGCCATGGCAAGGTGACAGCATCTCATGCAGTGGCAGCTACTGCTGGATTAGTAGCATCTACGACTGTGGTGATCGTGTGAACACGGCAAGAATGTGCAAACTACATATATCACGCCATATATTTTCAGACACTTGAAAATGTCTTGAAGAAGAAGTATTGAATACATGTCGAGCATTTAGGTTATTTTAAGCACTGTGCATTTATTCAGATACTTTAATTGCATTTACAGAGATGAAAATGACTCTGTGCAAATAAATTTTGAATGCAAGTTGAGCATTCAGTTTTTTAAGCTCTGTGTCATTATTCAGATACTTTAATTGCATTGATATAGTTGAAAATGACTATCTGCATGCTAATCTTGAACATGTAGAGAAGCAGATGGAATGGCTGGGGGCAAAGTAAAATATATGCGGTGCATGCTGAATGGCAATACGGACATTTCGTCAGCCAAGTCATCAGTGCATTAATAAGTAGGTGTTTATCCTATTAGAATATGCAGATGGATAGTATCATAGCAGCTAGAGAAGTGCCTGTTTTCTTATGCTGTGCAAATGCTATACATCCACTGTGATTGCAAAAACAAAGTCGTGCTGGAAACGTTGTTGGACGAAATGGAGATGCTCTTTACATTTCGGGGACTAATTTTTTAAAGCTGAAAAACAAAGATATTGCAACAAACATAAGAAACGTGCTCACTATAACTGCTTTTGAGTGAATGAAAGGCGTTCATAATACTAAAACGTAGGTGTGTTTCTTTAAGCTGCATTGTTTTAAGCGCTAGTTGAAAGCAAATAGTAACTGTTTCAGCGGTAAACGGGAGGAATATCTTACGTCGCATGCATCACGGGCCTGAAAAGACAAGTTTGTATTTTTCATTAAAGGATAACCAAGAATACGTTGTAGCATATGGCGTGTGTTCTGCCCTGCTGAAGAAATACCGCAACACCTATTATTGTTGTTGCAATATTCAGTTACAATTGCATAATTTTGACAACCATTCTGAATCTGATTGCCTGTAAATGTTTACCGTTTTCTGAACTATGGAGCTTCGAAAGTGTTTGAATATTTTCCAACACTATCAATTGTTAGTCAATATTGAAATAAGTTCAGACAAGGTAGGCTTTGGAAACGATTATCACGCGATCTGGAATTTCCCCCTACACGAATGACTCGGAAAGAAACTCAAAATCAGTGCTTTTCCCGTTTCATAAACATTCTGAATACAATTATACATTTCTGTGGTTGCGTTATTTTATAACAGCAGAACCAGAAGCACACGTCGGCAATACAACTGAGGTAGAATTAAACTTTACAGAAACATATGTCAAAAATGTCTGCCCCAGCCGGAAATCGAACCCTGTACCTGAAGGTTCCACACACTCGTCAGTGCCAGGTTCATAGCACAGGTTGGCAGGACAAGATCCAATGGTAGGAATGGTGGACGAGCAGATGATAAACTTGTTGCAGGTGTGGGGGTGAGCGTAGCTGATCCCTGGAATCTTGCCATCACATATGTCGTCTGCAGGAGTCAAAGGCCGCAACAGATGAATGGCACGAAATAATGACAGACTACATTCTTTAAAAGCTATTCGTCACATTGGGCAGACCAACCATTTAACCCCACTGCAGACAACCCCACTGCAGACAACCCCACTGCAGACAACCCCACTGCAGACAACCCCACAACAGACAACCCCACAACAGACAACCCCACTGCAGAAAACCCCACAACAGACAAACCTACAACAGACAACCCTACTGCAGACAACCCCACTGCAGACAACCCCACTGCAGTCACCCTACTGCAGACAACCCTACTGCAGACAAACCTACAACAAACAACCCAACTGCAGATAACCCTACTGCAGACAACCCCACTGCAGACAACCCCTCTGCAGACAACCTCACTGCAGACAACCCCACAACAAACAACCCCACTGCAGAAAACCCCACAACAGACAAACCTACAACAGACAACCCCACTGCAGACAACCCCACTGCAGTCACCCTACTGCAGACAACCCTACTGCAGACAAACCTACAACAAACAACCCAACTGCAGATAACCCTACTGCAGACAACCCCACTGCAGACAACCCCTCTGCAGACAACCTCACTGCAGACAACCCCACTGCAAACATCCCCACTGCAGACAACCCCACGAAACGACGAAGCAACAAGGAGATCAATCATGCATCAATCAAAGCTCGCTGCCTAGCATAGAAAGCAATCTATTTGCCGGCGACAAAGCAGCGGAGCTAACATCTATCAGCCAACCAGAAAAGAGGTCTAGGGAGAAACCACAGAGTTACATTATAGTAGCCAAGTAGGATCATGAAGCTCAGTTGGACAAACTCGTGAAAGAGAGGCAACGCGGCTTTATAGCACAGAATATGTGGGAACACACACTTGTAACTTCAAGCAACGAGAGTAAAGAGAAATTGACGTTCACTGCTACCCGATAGTGAAATTATTTGTACCTTTACTGTATTTCAAATTACAGAGTATACTGCCTTAACATCTCTCATACCAACCCCATCCAAAAATAAGAAAGGAATGTTGCCGTCTACATTATTTTGTTGTTAAAAAATAAATGTCCTGAACTCACGAAGGCCACCAGGTTGCATAATCTATCTATATTTTTCCATCTACCAAAGCACTGAGAACAGCCTGTGTTTATTCTGTCGCGCGTTATATAGCAGACGTTGTAATAAGACTTACAGTTAACACATGTGAAAACATTCAGTCCATGAATACAAGTGTATTAAGTAGGTTAGGGTATGCATGCACATACTTATGGACGGGTTATCCACATGTTTCCCCAAATATGAGAAATAGATACTGCAATGATTGATTCCACAAGCTGTGCTAATTTTATTGGGAAAATGACACATGTCGTGCTCTCTCCACTACGCACAGCTCTGGCATCATCTCAGATGCTCACACATCATCAACACTCATTGTGTGTTGATGATGTGTGAGCATCTGTGATGATGCCAGAGCTGTGCGTAGTGGAGAGAGCACGATATGTGTCATTTTCCCAAGAAAATTAGCACAGCTTGTGGAATCAATCATTACAGTATATTATTTCTCATATTTGGGGAAACATGTGGAGAACCACCCGTCCATAAGTATGTGCATGCATACTCTAACCTACTTAATACACTTGTATTCATGGACTGAATGTTTTCACATGTGTTAACTGTAAGTCTTATTACAACTTCTGCTATATAACGCGCGACAGAATAAGCACAGGCTGTTCTCAGTGCTTTGGTAGATGGAAAAATATAGATAGATTATGCAACCTGGTGGCCTTCGTGAGTTCAGGACATTTATTTTTTAACAACAAAATAATGTAGACGGCAACATTCCTTTCTTATTTTTGGATGGGGTTGGTATGAGAGATGTTAAGGCAGTATACTCTGTAATTTGAAATACAGTAAAGGTACAAATAATTTCACTATCGGGTAGCAGTGAACGTCAATTTCTCTTTACTCTCGTTGCTTGAAGTTACAAGTGTGTGTTCCCACATATTCTGTGCTATAAAGCCGCGTTGCCTCTCTTTCACGAGTTTGTCCAACTGAGCTTCATGATCCTACTTGGCTACTATAATGTAACTCTGTGGTTTCTCCCTAGACCTCTTTTCTGGTTGGCTGATAGATGTTAGCTCCGCTGCTTTGTCGCCGGCAAATAGATTGCTTTCTATGCTAGGCAGCGAGCTTTGATTGATGCATGATTGATCTCCTTGTTGCTTCGTCGTTTCGTGGGGTTGTCTGCAGTGGGGATGTTTGCAGTGGGGTTGTCTGCAGTGAGGTTGTCTGCAGAGGGGTTGTCTGCAGTGGGGTTGTCTGCAGTAGGGTTATCTGCAGTTGGGTTGTTTGTTGTAGGTTTGTCTGCAGTAGGGTTGTCTGCAGTAGGGTGACTGCAGTGGGGTTGTCTGCAGTGGGGTTGTCTGTTGTAGGTTTGTCTGTTGTGGGGTTTTCTGCAGTGGGGTTGTTTGTTGTGGGGTTGTCTGCAGTGAGGTTGTCTGCAGAGGGGTTGTCTGCAGTGGGGTTGTCTGCAGTAGGGTTATCTGCAGTTGGGTTGTTTGTTGTAGGTTTGTCTGCAGTAGGGTTGTCTGCAGTAGGGTGACTGCAGTGGGGTTGTCTGCAGTGGGGTTGTCTGCAGTAGGGTTGTCTGTTGTAGGTTTGTCTGTTGTGGGGTTTTCTGCAGTGGGGTTGTCTGTTGTGGGGTTGTCTGTTGTGGGGTTGTCTGCAGTGGGGTTGTCTGCAGTGGGGTTGTCTGCAGTGGGGTTGTCTGCAGTGGGGTTAAATGGTTGGTCTGCCCAATGTGACGAATAGCTTTTAAAGAATGTAGTCTGTCATTATTTCGTGCCATTCATCTGTTGCGGCCTTTGACTCCTGCAGACGACATATGTGATGGCAAGATTCCAGGGATCAGCTACGCTCACCCCCACACCTGCAACAAGTTTATCATCTGCTCGTCCACCATTCCTACCATTGGATCTTGTCCTGCCAACCTGTGCTATGAACCTGGCACTGACGAGTGTGTGGAACCTTCAGGTACAGGGTTCGATTTCCGGCTGGGGCAGACATTTTTGACATATGTTTCTGTAAAGTTTAATTCTACCTCAGTTGTATTGCCGACGTGTGCTTCTGGTTCTGCTGTTATAAAATAACGCAACCACAGAAATGTATAATTGTATTCAGAATGTTTATGAAACGGGAAAAGCACTGATTTTGAGTTTCTTTCCGAGTCATTCGTGTAGGGGGAAATTCCAGATCGCGTGATAATCGTTTCCAAAGCCTACCTTGTCTGAACTTATTTCAATATTGACTAACAATTGATAGTGTTGGAAAATATTCAAACACTTTCGAAGCTCCATAGTTCAGAAAACGGTAAACATTTACAGGCAATCAGATTCAGAATGGTTGTCAAAATTATGCAATTGTAACTGAATATTGCAACAACAATAATAGGTGTTGCGGTATTTCTTCAGCAGGGCAGAACACACGCCATATGCTACAACGTATTCTTGGTTATCCTTTAATGAAAAATACAAACTTGTCTTTCCAGGCCCGTGATTCATGCGACGTAAGATATTCCTCCCGTTTACCGCTGAAACAGTTACTATTTGCTTTCAACTAGCGCTTAAAACAATGCAGCTTAAAGAAACACACCTACATTTTAGTATTATGTACGCCTTTCATTCACTCAAAAGCAGTTATAGTGAGCACGTTTCTTATGTTTGTTGCAATATCTTTGTTTTTCAGCTTTAAAAAATTAGCCCCCGATATGTAAAGAGCACCTCCATTTCGTCCAACAACGTTTCCAGCACGGCTTTGTTTTTGCAATCACAGTGGATGTGTAGCATTTGCACAGCATAAAAACAGGCACTTCTCTAGCTGCTATGATACTATCCATCTGCATATTCTAATAGGATAAACACCTACTTATTAATGCACTGATGACTTGGCTGACGAAATGTCCGTATTGCCATTCAGCATGCACCGCATATATTTTACTTTGCCCCCAGCCATTCCATCTGCTTCTCTACATGTTCAAGATTAGCATGCAGATAGTCATTTTCAACTATATCAATGCAATTAAAGTATCTGAATAATGACACAGAGCTTAAAAAACTGAATGCTCAACTTTTATTCAAAATTTATTTGCACAGAGTCATTTTCATCTCTGTAAATGCAATTAAAGTATCTGAATAAATGCACAGTGCTTAAAATAACCTAAATGCTCGACATGTATTCAATACTTCTTCTTCAAGACATTTTCAAGTGTCTGAAAATATATGGCGTGATATATGTAGTTTGCACATTCTTGCCGTGTTCACACGATCACCACAGTCGTAGATGCTACTAATCCAGCAGTAGCTGCCACTGCATGAGATGCTGTCACCTTGCCATGGCCTGGGCCCGTATCCAGAACGGCGAGTTATTTTAACCCCGATTTATCTCTAAACTCAGACGATTCCAACTGTCTGTTCGCTTTCCCTTGGCTGGAAACCAGTATATATATATATATATATATATATATATATATATATATATATATATATATATATATATATATCAAAGCGCAACCTAGGATCCTCTGACGAGCGTACCTTATCTAACCGATCAAGGTAACCCGGGGTTAGGGGATAAATCGAGTGTTAAAAAGATAAATCGCCGTGTTGGATACGGGCCCTGGGACGTATTTGAAGTTTTAAATCAGCTATTTTCACTTCGTCATTTGTTATCGTTTTGTAGGCTCATACCTTTTTCAAACAATGTCGTATAATTAGAGCAGGGATTATTACTTTCATTAAAAATAATGTATTTTACTATTATCCAAATAAATTACACATATAGGATGTGAGTTCGTGATTTTGTTTTCTCTCTCTACCCCCACAACCACCACCCACCCCCAACCCTCCCACCCCAATCCCTCCCCCCGAAGATGACAAACTCTATCAATCACGAGCAAATAGTATCACTTTCCGTTTTAATGTTGTTATTCGCTGCAGTTTCCCGCCAAACCTAAATCTTTAACTTAGCATATTTCTATAAAAGTCACTCTTTCATATACTTCCTCTAACATAGTAATACTGTATTCAATATCCTAATGAGTCATCAATTCTATCATAACATCTTCTTGTCCTCCCACTTTTCGTCCACGTCCGATAACTCATATCGTCTTCCTGCAACAGATAGCCCTTCGCCCTTTGACCCCTTCACGTGCAAAGGTCGCCAGACAGGCGCCTTTGTGCCAAGGACCGACTCCTGTTCCCGGTATTCCTGGTGCATCAACGAGCAGGCTGTGGTACAGCAATGTCCTCCTGGAACCTTCTTCTCAGATATAGAGCCCCCCTGCACCAATCAGCTCGACCTAACCTGGTGCACTCCTCAAGAGAGAGCGGCCATCCCTTGACCACTGGCCTGTCATCATGATGTGCACGAATTGCTATCCCTTGCAACACGAGAAATATGTCGATATTATGGCTTTGACTCATTCTGACAATTTTCATTAGAAATCAAATAAGATCTCATGAAATAATAAAAACAACCTTTAATATTTGGCTCTGTATTGTTGAAATTGATCCATCTACTCTCAATCCATGTGGGAGATATTATAGAGATAATAGTTTAGTCGTGTCTTAAACGAAAACACTAGGTTTGGTTTTAACAGATGAGACAGTAAAGTATGATATCGCAGTTGTGTATAGGTTGTGAGCAGTCAGCTTGTTAATACCTGAATAATATTGAATTTGTTATCCATCTGTCGCCTGGAGGTGTATCTCAGTACAGCTTAATCAACATGTGGTAGATTTCGCGTGGATTCGTAGGAGCAGTGTTAAGTACTGGTGCAGTATACGCGGATCTGGAAAATGTATTGGCGTAACTGTGCTTCTGCATTTATTTATAATATCTTTTGTGTGTAATGCACATTTTCGCTTGCGATGCCATCAGAATTGCAAGTAATGCATAAGCTTACTGAGTGTATAGATAAACGTATCATGTACAGTGCATGGCTGTATTATTAACTGGAGCTTCTTTGTTGAACTATACGTAAAGGCAGTCGACACGGAAAACGTACTTCACAAGTAATCGCAGGTTGCTACAAGTAATATCAGCAACAAGAAACCATACCTCTATTTCTTCTATGACCGTCGTATTCAGTATTTCCCCCAATGGAATACAATAGAAAAGAAATCACACGCAAGACTGTGCAGATCAGCTATGGAAAAGCAGTAATTGTTTGCCACTGGACCAGCTACAAAACAACCTACCGGTATTAATTTTTTATTACATCTGTCCAACAAAGTTCACTATTTGCAAAAAATAATTAAAGAATCATGAGAAGAAGTAGTAGAAGCAGTAGCAACACCAGGAGCAGCAGCAGCAGCAGTAGTAGTAGTAGGAGTACAGAGCGGATCACCCAAAATGATGTCAATAGAATAGCGTTCTTACTTTACAGGTTGTGCTGTCAGATCGTACCAGTTTACCTGACAGCATCCAAACATCAATAATGCGGAATGACAGAGGCAGTAGTGTTTTTTAAAACCAGGTATTATAACACATACCCAACCAAACTGCCAGGCTGTAATAGGCAATAACAAAAACGCACACTACTCACTGTTTGACCACACAAAACCATAAGCTTACATTGGTCCTCCCACACAGCTAATACAACGTAGCACATAACTCAAGATCAACACATTAATTTTCCACATATCAGCACACATCTTCCTGTCTGTCAGCTATAGACAACTATTCTGGATTGCATGTACGTCCCATCTTACACAACGACTCGAACGTTGTGTTTTTCAACTATCTTTTGGTACACTTTGATTGAATGATAACACACCAAAACATGCCTTCTGCTCATACTGGCCGCAAAGAGCAGAGCATAATCAGAGACACAGCAGCGAGAGAGACGAGAGAGAAGAATTATGAGCGACAGGTATGTGGCAGAGAACGGTGGATAATGTCACAACGTGCAAGAATTGCAGTATCACCGAAAATAGGGAAATGATATCCTATACCTGATAAGCTCACCGCAAGCCGAGTACGTAAGACTTTTGGACAACTGGTTGTTTAATCTGCACTAGTATATCAGTAGAGAACTATCCGCCATTTTTTGACGCACATACTACACATTCTGAATGGTATCACATAGATAATTGCGGACTGTCTCGAACGTAAACATCCAGTGTTACAAGTTTGTTATGCTAACAGAAATGGCGTGTTGTGCCATGTGGAACATTCATCTCTATGGGAAATGGTGGGTCAAACAATCGTTGTAAACATTGTATCTTATAATATAAAATATTCAGTAGTCACACCCAATAAGTAACTTTATTCTCTTTAATATTTGTTGCTTTTTGTCTAGTGTAACTGTAGCTCGAAATAATATCTGTACGTGTCTCCTTTGCTAAGTTTACCAACCACCTGGCAATTCGATTTTAATTAGTTATTTACGTGTTCCCATTTGACTAGTCTTGCTCGCAATGTGCCCGAGCAACCAATCTGTTGTTGCACAGAAAATAACTATAAAGAACTGGAACAGGTACACAGTTCTCTAGGCCGGGGGACGAAGTTTTTTCTTCCTTGTTTTTTAAAATGCCTGTGACTGTGATATATATTCTGACAAGTGACACAGATGCATAGACGGCTGGCTAAAGCTTATAAACATCTCTCCCACCTCCGTGAGTTGTTTCTGAGATCTTAAAAAAATCCAACAGCAAAAATAGGCCACTGCGTCGGGCCCGGGGACGGTACATGGCGTGAGAACTGACAGGATTCCAAAAACCCGTCATCACCTCGTAGTCTCTTTTAGAACTTTGTCTTTAGAGCTTTCGCCTGCTCTCGTTATAACTCTCGCAAACAAAGCACAAGCGACTCGGGGTGTTAATGTAGGGACAGGGAGAGAACTGACGATTCCGAGGTTCCTGAGCAATCAGTAGTTGAGCGGGGTCAATCTAATCCTGAACATAAATGTCCCGGATTAACACTTTGAAAAACAATGTACACATTGTGGTTTCCTTTTGAAGTCGTAGGCGGCTGTCTATCGGTATGAAGCCGCATGAGGGGGTGAAGCGAGGACATTCTATCATTTGCGTAATGTGACGCGATGTGACTCACTTGGGATACAGGTCTTTGCAAGCTATGAGGAACTGAATATAGTTTCCCACAATTAACCGTATACTTTCATGGTATCAAATCGCCAGAACGAACTAACTGGGGGGGGTGGTGTGTCGGATGATATCATAAACATTATGTAATTTCAAGTGTAGATATGCTCTTGATAGTTTATGGTACGTCCCTCAACTCAAAGGGTTATAAGCCTCGTAATAAGCGACTAATTGTTTTACACATAAACTTATCACATATATTTGGTCTCAATCCCTTCTCACATTTTAAACACTGTTCATTCCGTCCCAATTAAGCGTAAAAACATATGTAAAGCAATAAATGCTTAAGCTCAGCAAACAGAGAAAACCCTTCTACCTGACTCCTGAGCACTTGATCACTCCATTGACCTTTCCCGATCCACCTTTTGTTAAACAAGACCTGTTGGAGAAAGCTGCTGATACCCCCCTGGACAGGAAAGCCTTCACCGTGACAGATCCTGCGGACGCTAAGTTAGAAGAAATCGATGTGCTGTGTTTACTGAAAGTGACGTAATCCGCCTGGGTCCACGGTAACTGGGTTGGCAGCACCTATCTCACCAGTACCGTTTTGCAGTGTTATTCCAACCTGATGCGCGGGCTTGCAACAGTGATCGCGCACAGGTGTCATTCGCGACAGAATGTGCCATGATTGCCTTTCAGACACCCGGTTTGAATCATGGGTGGGGAGTAGCAATGCACAAAAAACCCAACCCGCATAGGAACCGTGAAACCTCACCAAAAACCGCAAGCGAGAGCGGGCGAGCGCTCCGATTCCTGGACCCGAGCCCCAACTCTCACTGGTGAGCAGCCGTGGTTCGATAAAATCCACGAGGTGTTGCTTCTCATCTCCAAGCCGTTGGCGTCGATGCTACCGTATTGCTGCTGTTCAACAGCTACAGCCTCCATGGCTCAGTGAGTGATCGCTGCTGTTCAACAGCTACAGCCTCCATGGCTCGGTGAGTGATCGCTGCTGTTCAACAGCTACAGCCTCCATGGCTCAGTGAGTGATCGCTGCTGTTCAACAGTTACAACCTCCATGGCTCAGTGAGTGATCGCTGCTGTTCAACAGCTACAGCCTCCATGGCTCAGTGAGTGATCGCTGCTGTTCAACAGCTACAGCCTCCATGGCTCAGTGAGTGATCGCTGCTGTTCAACAGCTACAGCCTCCATGGCTCAGTGAGTGATCGCTGCTGTTCAACAGCTACAGCCTCCATGGCTCAGTGAGTGATCGCTGCTGTTCAACAGCTACAGCCTCCAAGGCTCAGTGAGTGATCGAAAATGTCATCATCCAATCCGTCCTTGCACAAAACGTTCACACGTTTTCCATGATTTTGTTCTCCCATAAACAATTTGATCAGCTTGCACACATACTCATACTCGTGCGCGTGCGCACGCACACACACGCAGTAACACAGACAGACAGACAGACAGACGGATGAACGGACAGACAGACAGACAGACAGACAGACAGACAGACAGACAGACAGACAGACAGACAGACAGACAGACAGACAGACAGACAGACAGGACAGACAGACAGACAGACAGACAGACAGGTCAGACGGACGGACCGCACGGACGGACGGAAGGACGCACGGACGGACGGAAGGGCGGACGGACGGACGGACAGACGGACGGACGGACGGACGGACAGACAGACACACAAACACACATACTTACACACATGTACACATACACACACACACACACACACACACAGAAAAACACAGACACACACATACACACACATGCTCACGCGCACATACATATAAACAAACACACACACACACACACACACACACACACACTCACACACAGAGAGAAAAAAACACACACATATCTGTACACGTGGAAACTTCATTGACGATATTATTGTAACCTCAACTAAACCACGGTGAATTTTTTTTTCCCGTTCAGTTATTAAGCAATACAGAACACTTCCAACAACAGCCTCCACTTATGACATCGAAAGAGTACGTCATGGAGCCCAAGTGAACTGCTACTACTGGTTTTTCCCTCCAGGGGACTGGACTGTTAGGAAGAACACTCCCAACAATGACTGGCCCGAACTCACTCAAAGCGCCTTTGGGGCAGCTCAGCACCTGACAGCTTTAGAGTGGGACAAACTTTCAGAAATTATCACATTGTTAATGACGACCGTTACTGAAATGTGTGTAACTCTCTTCGGCAAATTTAATTACTTTTGGATTTATTTCACGGGTGGTAATATTCACACACACACACACACACACACACATACACACAAACAAACAAAAGAAACCAACACAACAACAACCTGAATGTGCTTTAAAAAGTGCAGATAGGCGACGTATTATATAAATACACAGTTGATAATAAAGGAGGAAATACTGTGTGATGTTTTGATGTTATTGTAACGCTCACTATGTGCAGAAATAGATGAGAACAAACCCTTTACTACGAGCCAAGTGATACCTGAGTATGCTTACAAAGATGTGTATGCTCCATTTTGAGTCATCGACCAAACTGTCACACTTCTTCACTGCTATTAACATCTACATTTGACGATGCTGTGATAGCATTTTCATCTTTTCTTCCTTCCTTTCTTTCTTTAATCTTTCCTTTCCTCCCTGCCTTCGTTTTCTTTCTTCTTTCATTTCTTGCTTTCTTTTTGTGTCTTTGTTTAAATTGATACAGCAATGTTCATTATGGCCGGCTCAGAGTTTAGTTCCCAATCTCCCTGACGGCTTCCTTTCGCTGAGGAGGAAAGAAAACTCCCGTGGACGACACGTCTGACAGTTCAAACGTGAACGCGAAATCTCCTCCATCGCATCTCTCGCAATGACTACAGAAACGCTACATTAACTCAGAACGCCCATCTTCACAGGGATGGGAGACTCACTCAGACAGGCCATGGTCTGCCTCAGGCTGGTGACTGCTGTCCCCCTCTATCTCCCCCTCCATCGGTGCCTAAAGACCCTTCGTGCTCGTATGCTCCACGTCATAGCTGTGGCTGTTGCCTCAGGGATGAATATTCTCCTCCGTGGCGCCATGCCTCGCAAGCGTCGCCTAGCTCGCTACATTCTGGAAAGAAGTGTCCACTGATGAAGGTTGACAACGAGGAGGGACTCTAAATATAATCTTGGTACATTGGTGTCCATCGTAGAATTGACTTGCTAGAGATTGAAGATTGTGACAAGACTGCCCCCTTTGTTAATGACACGGGAAAGCTGCCTCGTGAAGGATAATTACAGATGACCGAAGGTAATCTTCCAAGATGGGAGATTTCGAATGACGTTTCATCAACACGGGAGTGCGACAAGTAAGAACACTAAGATTTATGTCTGTCTTGAAATATATCTTCTGTAACATCATATTCCATGGTGGAATTCCTTTTTTGTTTGTTTTTTGCTCAAAACGTTTACACGAAATATTCAATTCTACATTGTTATGTATGAACGAGTTTACGCTACGTTTGGAATATTCAAATACTGATTTACGATATACTTTGAATCATGGGTATCAGTACCTGCGTTTTCTCATAGTCCTTGCTAAGAACCTTTTGAAATATTTGATTAGAAAATTTTAACTCAAAGACAAGTAACTTACCAACATTTAAATTTACACATTGTTTTAAACATTTGGTCGGGTAAAAATAATATTTCTTGTATGTGTGTGTATGTTTTGTTTCCCCTGTAAGACTACAATCCTTTTTTTCGAGGAAGCCCCACCCTCTTTATAATCATTTCAAGCATCTCCTTACCTGAAACCATAACCACGTCTTCCCATAAGAAACCAACGGTATCCTACCTCACCAGCAAGCGCGATGTCTTCAAACCCTCCAAGGAAAGACCGGGGTCAGTTGGAGGAGAATGGCGAGGCAGAGGAGGGAGTCTGGGAGGAGGCGGAGGGCTGGGCAGAGCCCTGGATGGACCTGCCGGACCTGAGCTTCATGAGGCCTGATTGGATGTCTCTCATGGACGATCCCAGAGCTCACGTTCCCCTCCATCCCTGGGACCAGTACGCCTCGGCCAAGGTGAGCGCATCACGGACGGCAGTGTGGACTGAGGGTTGGAAGTAGTCAAAAAAGAAGAAGGAAAAAGGAGAGAGAGGAGTAAGGGGGAGAGAGCGGGGGGGGGGGAAGAGAGAGAAAGACAGAGAGAGAGAAAGAGAGAGAGAGAGGAAGGAGAGAGAGATAGGAAGGAGAGAGATAGGAAGGAGAGAGATAGGAAGGAGAGAGAGATAGGAAGGAGAGAGAGGAGAGAGAGAGAGAGGAGAGAGAGAGATATATATATGAGCGGGTAGGGGGGCAAGAAGCGGAGGAGAAAGCAAAATAAAGAGACAACGAGGTAGAAACACACACACACACACATGTATATTATATATATATATATATATATATATATATATATATATATATATATATATATATATATACAGTAAGAGACAGGCACGCACAGACACTACACACAGGCACACACTCACACACGCACGCACGCACAGGCACATGCGTGCACACACACACACACACACACACACACACACACAGATGGATGGAGGAGGAGGGTTGGAGACAAGCAGAGAGAGAGAGAGAGAGAGAGAGAGAGAGAGAGAGAGAGAGAGAGAGAGAGAGAGAGAGAGAGAGAGAGAGAGAGAGAGAGAGAGGTGGAGGGCGGGGGTGAGGGAGGGGGGGTGGGCGGGGGAGGAGGAGGGGCAAGAGGTATTTTCGGTACTGCGTTATTGTTGCACATATATTTGTTGGTCCAATGGCTTTATTTGTTTCGCCACTGGATTCTCTGCTGATTTTTTTCTCGAGTTTGCTGTCTTCTCTGCACCAAATCTGTTCGTTCATCTCTTGTTCCATTTGCTTTGGGAGCTCCTGTTTCCCTTTTGCTGTGATTGTTAATTCAACTTGTGATGGTGGTAGACCTGCTGAAAAAAGTGGTGGTGCGATTTCTACTTGTCTCCTCCTTCTCTTTGTTTTTTCTTCTCTCTCTCTCTCTTCATCTCTTTTTTTCCGTTCTCTTCCTCCTCCTCCTCCTCCTCCTCCTCCTCCTCCTCCTCCTCCCCTCCTCTCCTCCTCTCCTCCTCCCCTCCTCCTCCTCCTCCTCCTCCCTCTTCATTCCCCTCCCTCTCCTCATCCCCCCCCCTTCCCCCCCCCCCCCCCCCCCTCCTCCTCCTCCTCCATTTTTGGTACAAACTGTTTGTTGAAAAGTATGTTCACGACCGATTCCATAGCTGCTGTCACCTACTTCGTGACAACAGAAGCAGCAGCAGTGGCAGCAGCGGCAGAAGCATAAAGCTGCGACATTAGTGTATTACGCGGAAGTGTCACAAGACAGCAGGCTAAGAATAGCCACATTGTACTTTGATCCCGGTGCAACTGCTCCGAAAGCTGAAATTCAATTACCCACTGACTTGCAACCACAAAGCTATATATGACTCGCTCGAGGGAATTGGGAAGGGACTCGTATAATGGAGGGTGCATCCGAGTAAGAATCAATCATTTGCATAAATAGCCCTGAGGTTTGGAGCACAAGTTATAAACCGGTCCGACCCATTGACTCAACAAAAAATGTTTATAGCGAGCATTAGGTCCAGAATACGCACAACTCACTGTGTGCTGAGCATTAACTTTGTTCTTCAGTAAGTGATCGACATATGTTGCATGTATCCCTCGGCATAGGTCTTTGAAAACATTCCTGGCAGGTGTTTTTTAAATAATAAATCACTCTAAAATGTTTTATCTGACACCATGTGTGTGATTCAAAACATGTTTTTGCTTTTGGGTGCATTTCTACTCGTGAGTAGGCCTATAACTGAAAAAAGTGAAATTAATCAGCAGCCAACTGACTGCTGCAATGCCCATTTTGAATATGAAACGCATCTCAGCGACAGTTTCGCAAAATGAGTACTTATATTATCGACAAACTTCACTTTCTGCGACGTTGTTGTCGCTCCCCAGTGTACAGCGCCATATTATCCTTGAATCAAAATATGGTTACAGGAAGACTGAATTACTTTCGATTAGATTATCTGCAAGTATTCTTTCCATGCCTCTCCTAGGCCCTCGGGAAGATGGTAAAGACCAAAATATCCGATGCTTTCAAACAAGTTCTCTCGTGTTGTTGAAATCGGTGTCTTAACATTATTTGTAATTTCACAGGAATACTTTGGTGACAGGACACAGACGAGTTTCACATAAATATTTCGTACTCTTGTGTGTGTAGGCAATAGTGCGGAAACAAACATGTTTTGTTTGATTTGGAAACATCGATGGCATAGCGCAAAATTGAGACCTTGCCGAACGGCGTGTAAAGGGTTAGCAAAGATAATGACACGTTAACAATTTTTACATTTCAACATGTTATATCGCAGAAGTGTTCCTGAAAATAACATGTTCTTAACTCTGGCTGCAGAGTCATAACTGCAAGTTGTTACCCCAGTTATCAACACATGACGCTTCCAATGAAAAACGAAATTCTTAGGGGACATGCTTCGTGATAATTTATTTCTACACACAAATGAAATAACAAAGGTACTCATACCCATGAAGTATTCTTGGCTGCGCGTCAATAACACTTTTTCCACTCTTGAGGCATGTACAAAAATGTTGAGAAGCACTCCAGACCTTGACGAAACACTCGGAGATGAATCACAAGGTGAGATTTCAGTTGGACAAGAGACTCTCGACCGTAGCTGCGGAAAGCCACTGATTGATTAGTTGTCTCCCTTGAATAGACTGGGCTGCAGACCGGACTACGAGATGCCTGCAAAGATACGGGCCTCACACATGCTTCTATAATCAGTCGTCCCCTCGAATATCCTGGGCTGCAGACTGGTCTACGAGATTCCTTCAAAGATACGGATCCCACACAAGCCTCTGTGATCCTATCTACCCGGTAAAGCCCAGACGAGTCCTGACGCACTCTGATTGCCGCGATTTCTTTGCCGTCAGACTCCATGTGTCAGCAGGGGTAGCAATAATATTCTATAGACCTTGAACCACCTGTCCATACTATGCGTAGTTACAGTACAAATTACAGTTTTTGCTCAAGTGCTGTCTCACACACACACGCGCGCGCGCGCGCACGCACGCACGCACGCACACTCACACACACACGCAGAGAGAGAGAGAGAGAGAGAGAGAGAGAGAGAGAGAGAGAGAGAGACAAAGAGAGTGAAAGAGAGAGAGACAGAGAGTGAAAGATAGAGAGAGTGAAAGAGAGAGTCAGTCAGTCAGTCAGTCAGTCAGTCAGTCTGTCTGTCTGTCTGTCTGTCTGTCAAACACACTAACATCCAGGCCCACATACGAAAACAGACGACAAAGACAGAGGCGGAAAAGAGGATGGAAGCTGAGAATATGAATTGGAGGATGTTTACAAGCAAAGCAGAAACCTTGAAGCAGGTTTGGTATCTTGCACCTCTCGTTCCTACAGCGCAATATCATCTAACTTCTGGACTTGGATCAAACAAACATGTGCACATTTCTTGATCAAATCTGGAATCTTATTTCGGGCTCGGAGTAAGCAATGATTTTGTCAAAGAGCATGATCCATGGAAATTCTCCGAGTCAATCTCTAGTATTGATTGATTAGAATACTCAAGCCATGGTTTTTATGAAAAAAGTAGAGTGCGGAGATACTACTGTGTGTATGCATGTACATGTATACTGAAATGTGTGTATTTGAGCACTTTGTCGTTTTTGTGTGTCTCGATATTTGTGAGGTTCCATTTCCAGGTTCACGTGTATTAAATGGTCAGTTATTCAGCGCTATGCAGATATGCGCAGATACTTAATCCATCCATTTGTGTTTCTAAATTGAAATTTCATGAATAAAGATCTACACCTAACTTTCGGTCAAAAAGGTGCTTTTCGTTGTAGAAAGCCTGTTACAGCTGTTCCGCTATGATAGCTAGATGAAAGGCTGTGACGTGTGTTTGTCTCTTCCCGGGTCTACACAGCGTTATAGAGATAGCAATCTAGGCCTGAAGGGAGGGAGGAAGCGAAGATATCCTCCTCATCTTCTTACCTGACAACCCCAAACCTCTCCTTAGGCCTTTTAGTCGATATACGATATGCTCCGTCGTGAAGTCTTAGGTGTACTTACCGACACAAACTGATGTAAAAGACAAGCTTATATCGAGCCCGCGGCACCAGTGTTTCCAACGAAAAAAATTCTTCTCGAAGTGGTTTCTGTGCGTCCAGAGTAATGGACTGCTCATCCACAAACTTGATGCACCAGTTCGAGATGCTGAGTCAGTTCGTTACGACCTGTGCCTCCCCAGGGTTCCAGCCGATGTTCACGATAGACTTGTTTGATAGCCTTGCCTACGACAAAGCACATCAGTAGATAAGGTGAATAACGCCGCGAGTGGCCTAGGATGGGTGAAGAGGGAAGGACGAGGACGATCACTTGACTGCAGAATAGAAAATGTGAAGATTACATAGCTTTGAATGGAGAAAGAATGGGCAATGGAATAAAGACATATAGCCGGAGGCATGAAATGAGAGTATAGAGAAAAAGTATAAGGTTTAAAGTACAAGGCAGATGAGAGAGAAAGAAGAGAGAGAGAGAGAGAGAGAGAGAGAGAGAGAGAGAGAGAGAGCAACAAAAGGTGAGCTATCACAGGCGTACTTATATATAATATCAGGGCGACATATATTCTAAAATGAGGAAACATGGAAGGAAAATTAATACTTCAGATGTTGATGAGGAATTACTGGGAAGAAAGAGAGTCAAAATGAAAAGAAGGAGGATGAAGAATGGACTGGGGTAGGAGGGCGGGGGGATGGGGTGGGGGGACGGGGATAGAAAAAACAAATAGGAAGCGATGAAGGAAGCAAGGTGTGTACGGCCGAAGAGGGGCTTTACCCGACATACGAGGAGATGGTGTTTTCGGTGAAGATAAGGTCACCGCGATGTTAATCGAATCTCCACCCCAGGGGGTCCAGTTGCAGGCCGGCCAGGCCTGGAGCAGTCATGATTGACTGGGCAAAAAGCACTGAGGCTAACCCTGGCCAGAACTTCAGACGTGGGAAGGCCGTATGAAAATTCATAACACTCTGTCGACTTCCCTTTCTTGTTCAACGGGTCACCCCATCACAGGACCCAGTCGAATACCCCCAGCAGTTCTCACCTGCCATCTCGGGATGGGTGTCAGTCGACAACCGACCCCAGTTCTGGCCTCTCATGATTGAATCACCGTCCTTCCCTCTCTCTCCCCACTGTCTCTGTCTGGACACACATCGGGGTGCGTGTGGGCGACAGCCAGGGATGGACAAAGGGGAAATTCCGGGGCGTTGACACGCTAATGGCCAAAGGCTTGCCTCAAAACACTTCTGCCTCCGCGGAGGACTTCCCGGAAAGGGCAGCAGGCCAGGCCACAGCAAGGCTGACTTCTTGATGGGTAAGAAATCTGAGTTTTGAATGTCGAGGGAAAAATTCGGGCAGGCCGTCGCTCTGTAATTCAGCTTTTTTCCCCCTTGGTAAATAACAGTTGTTTACCCACGATCCTGAAATTTGTTACAGAAATATTTAATAAAGAAAACAGCCGTTTTAATAGGAAGACCCAACCTGTGTTTTGTTGTGTCGAAGCTTTTTCTGACCAAAAGTGTTTTATTCAGAAAACGATTGAAAAATTGTCGCGGGAAATGTTCTTATTCAATTAATTGGAACACTCGACCTCTTAAACCTTGATAGAAAAATTCCTTACCAAGTTTGTAGTCTTTCGTGCTATTAAACAACACATACTGTGGGCACAGGAATTGTTTCCCTCTCTTTCAGAGAGTTATTTTCCTATTCATTCAAGTGTCATCAAACAAATATTTTCAACAAACATGAGAAAGGGTTGAAGGAACATTGCCTAACCTCAAGTTGTATGATATTTCCATGTGCACTCGGAGCTGAAGCAAAGCACTGTAAGTCATGGCTTGACATCTTTCATCGTTGGAAAATACTTCGAGAAAACTTCCCACAGAGATTCACGTGCACGCAATGACAATATTCGTGGCTCTCCCCAGGGATCAAAAGTGGGAAGTTGGTGTTGGTCTTCTGTGTGTACGTTCCTGTTGTCCTTGTTATTGTATTGTTGTTATCCTTATTTTCGTTAGTTTTATGGTTGTTTGCTGTCAACGTCGTCGTTGTCACTATACGCATCATTGTAATTGTCATCATCATCATCATCATCATCATCATCATCATCATCATCATCATCATCATCATCATCATCATCATCATCCTCATCATTATCATTATAATCATCATCATCATCATCATCATCATCATCATCATCGTCGTCGTCGTCGTCGTCGTCGTCGTCATATGTAATTTATTATCATTCTTATCAATATGTTATCATCGTTCTCCCCATCGCCTGCCTCCTTCTCCTCCACCTTCTACTGTTCCTGCTGTTGCTTTATCTCCTTTTCCTCACACACCATTCCCTCCTCCTCCTCCTCTTCCTCACACACAGCCGCCTCCTCCTCCTCCTCCTCCTCCTCCTCCTCCTCCTCCTCCTCCTCCTCCTCCTCCTCCTCCTCCTCCTCCTCTTCTTCTTCTTCACATCCCTTTCCCTCCTCCTCCTCCTCTTTCTCACACCCCACCCCTCCTCCTCCTCGCTCCCCCCTTCCTCTTCCCCCCTCCTCCTCCCCTTTCTCTTCCTCAGCCTCCTCCTCCCATGAATGTACATATATATTGACATATATTCGTCCTCTGTTTCGCATTTCTGTGCTCATCGACATAAAACCACAATTCCGCATCATTTATCCTATACTTCATATTCACAACAAAATTTGAACACATCGGGTGTCATCCCATATAGTATGACCTAGATCTCTATTTTCCGATGTATCAGGCTGTTCATCAGATACTTCAAGAACTTTCAGCCCGAGGCTAGCTCAAGTTATGTGACAAATATATTTGGCCCCTGGGTAGCTGTTCCACTCGCCATGTGCACAGTAGATATCTAACGGCGATCATTTGTCGTCAGACCTAGATTACTCCTCTAGATTAAAGTCAGTAAGAGAATTTCTCGAGGTGTGGGCATGATCGGCATGCCAGAACGAGATGAGCTTGCAAGATGGTGTGACTTGTCATCAACACCATGTCTTCCAACGGATCACGATGGAATGTTCGCTTTTCTAAGGAGTATGAGATGCCACAGCTGGTATATCTGCAGGTAATCACTGGCCTACGATGTGGGCACAGTGTTTTAGACAACAATTTGTAGTTTTTCCAAATGATAAATTTAGCAAAATGTTACTTGAGGGAGCTGGGGTAGAAAACCGAGGAAGGATACATGAATTTGTTTTTTTATTTATTTGTGTAGCTGTGTCAGGGAAATTGACGTAGCAAAAAAAAGAGAGAAATTAAGTGCTATGGCGCTAGTGTTAATGGTACACATATAATGAGGAAAAATGTCGATGCTAAATAGGCGATGGTGTTTATGCAGGGCCCTCATATCGGCTGCGGAATCTACCTCACATCGTTAATGTCATAAAGAGGAAGATGTCTTGTACATTGACAGCATTTCATATGCTTAACTTCCAATATCCTAGAACTCTACGAGCGTTTACTCTACCTATGTAACCTTTCACTATTTCACTTTGTCTTCTTGTGATTTGGGTTTAACAAATTATTTCTGTTACAATAAGGAAGGGAGTGGGGGATGGCAAGGGGAGGGGGAGAAGGAGGGTTCGATAATGTTTTTAGAGGTCCTTTTGAATTATTGAATGACCAGAGTCGACAACAAAGGTTAATTTTTAAAAATTCATAAACATAAATGTTTTGTGTCTGTTGCTTTGTTTTGCGTTGTGTTGTGTTGTTTTGTGTTTTGCCGCACTGTCTTATGCCACATTGTGTTGTGTGTTGTGTTTTATCATTGTGTTGTTTCGTTGTGAGCACAACTTGCTCACACAACTTCCTGAAATATTACATTTCACATCAAAGTGACTGCAGAAATTCACAGTTTCTCATTCCGATTCGTCAGGCCCGAGCTGGTCTATGACTGACAGATGGCACCGAAGAACGGTTGCACGTGTACACCTTGACGGACCAGGACTTCAGGCAGGATGTGAATCGTCAGCGCATTTTGCATATGCTGTTCAGTAACGCAGAGAGTTCGCGGATGTTTGAACATCATCAAAATACATCCTCTTCCCAGACAGGCGTTCACTTTCTTCGATCCAGCTCCACTGCGTTTTATTGTCTGAAGTTTCATTAATGGTAACGGTTAGGGTAAATATACTTTAATGTTGTCACTTTTACCCATTTTGTTTGCTCAAACTACACGCTTTTTCGCCCTGGTCATCGGGCAACTCTTGTTAACAGCATTACTATCTCAAGTCCGTTGGGCTGGTGTGCTTCTACAGTTATTTACTTACGTAAACTTATGTCGACTTGTTCATATCGCAAGTCACACTTACGTATGCATCTTTTATGACAAAAGCAGGAGAATAACATTGTTAATAACGAAAGATCGATGCTGCCATTTCCCACTTTTCCTGTGTCTGTATGTCAGTTACATCACTTCATCAAGAAAGCTGTGTTTCCTGCAAACGAAATCGTATTTTACTGCAGTGGAGAAATTATTTGCTGCTCTTTTACTTTATCATTGGCGAGACGTGAAGAATACGCTGCCAGAAGCTTCCGCTGTTACGATCTCACAATAATGTGTTACGCGGTGTTACTGAAATGTCTCTTCCGCAACTACTGGGGGGACCGGCGGTCTATCTTTTATCTTCTCCGGGATGTATTCTGTGAACCTGCACTTGGGACGATTATCTATTTCACATGCACTTAAATATCGTTAAAGAAATCTGTCCACCTGTTAGAAATACCCCATTCTCAATCTGTTGTACCGACAATCATTGATACCGAGACACTGCAGGATTCCCGCGCCATCTTGGATTGTGTCTGCATTATGATGGTCATGCAGAGAATTAAAAACATTATGGATGAAAGCTCATCTGAATTTACTGTGAAGCATTGTGGTACCCTGCTATTGCAGCGCCAGATGAAGCGTGGTGGTAGCACGGGTGGGGTGTGACATGCCTCGAGCAGGCAGGGAGGATAGAGACTGTGTACTTGTCTTTCTCCCTTCACTCCTTCCAAGGGGTCAGCAGACAAGAAGGCGTGGTATCACATTTCACCGTCTTTATTCATAGCAACAGCACAGTACATGGCCACCACCTGCTGGGCTGACCTGTCCGTCACCTCTCTCTCTCTCTTCAGGCTTTAAATAGCCACTACGCGGACCTCAGCGAGAGCAGACGAAATTTCTAACTCAAAATTTGGACCTGTGGTTCCCAGTGAAAGCAAAATTGTGCTAACATAACAGCTTCTAACAACTATTTGAGGGTTAAATTAACAGTCCCATATGACAAACTTCACTCCGTTGGAAAGTGCTTTAGTCAAAGCACACTCTGACCCAATATATGAATTCCAAAAGTGATTCGTATACATATGAATGGCCAATGAAGTATCCACGGCGCCAATTAAATCAGGTATTTATTCATCGTT
The DNA here is from genome assembly GCA_034096865.1 of Theodoxus fluviatilis. Taxonomy (NCBI): domain Eukaryota; kingdom Metazoa; phylum Mollusca; class Gastropoda; order Cycloneritida; family Neritidae; genus Theodoxus; species Theodoxus fluviatilis. The sequence continues at coordinate 32,253 of JAWQFJ010015689.1, forward strand.
TTCTTTTAATATTACAGTTTACAACTCATGGAGTGCAGGTTACCATATATGGGATGATTGATAAGGATAAACACTAGGTTTATATTCAATATTACAAACAGTACATGGTACATTAAATGAATAAATTGTAAAATTCGAGGTGCTATCACGCACGCAAAGGCTGAGGTATTGTCAGATGAGGAAGTGAGTCAGCGTGAATATCATATATCTCTAAGGCAGCAACAGAGTGTGAGAGAAACACGCCTTCTCACGTTTCTCTGCAGTTACAGTCAACTCATGCAAGTATGGGAACAGATGAGGGACAGCATGTTGAATTACAGTGGTCTGGACAAGTCTCTACATCCTATTATCACCCTCTTACAACTGCAATGCACACAAAATGTCCCAAATATTTATTTCCGAAAGCATTATGATGTTATGTAGTGAAAATGATACCATGCATTCATGAGTCTATCACAAACATTTTTGTATTTGTTTGCATTTTGGATATTCAGTTTTGTGTAACATTACTATGAATTCATTTCCTTTTCTACATAACTAATCATGCCCAACATTATCTGATTCAACAATTTTTTGGATCATTGCTGGAGACAAGTCAGGGGAATTCTTACAAATTTTCTTAATCTCATCTTTCACTACTTTTACACATTTAGTGACACAACAACCACGTACACAAATAAGTTTTTAGCTGATATAATATGCTTGTTAGTCACATGCCACTTATTCTTTAGTGTGTGTGTTTGTTTGCTCGTGTGTGCGTGCATGCATGTGTGTGTGTGTGTGTGCATGCGTGTACAAGCGCGTACACTAGTTTGGGATCTTTGCGTAGGAAATGACGTCTGTTTTGATTCGGAGCATCAAATATAATCAGAAGCAAATTTTCTTCTAAATCCCTTCAAACTAACTTACCTTTGATTAGACATTTTCCCCTTTGTCTTCCCAGCCTGCACTGCGCTACAATGGTGACGCCATGGCTGCCGGCATGTGGCCAGGTTACGCCAGCCGGGTCGGAGGTCAAGCTTACGACCCTTACAGCAACTACAATTTTTATGGCGACCAGGACATACCAGTTGTAGCTGAGCTGGCGCCAGGGGGCTCTGCGAGCAGTTTCGAGGGCAAAAGGGACAAGCTCAAGGCGGGCAGCCGTACAAGGAACACGCTAATCTTCGTAGGGATCGTGGCCGGCATCCTCTTTGTCCTAGCGGTCATTACAGCTTTGGCCATGTACGGCGTGGTGGCCAACAGCAGCCGTGAGTTCCTGGGTATCCTGGTGGTGGTCTAATCTGGCATGGCAGTGCTGTTGAGGTTGTGCTGTCTTCACTCTGGGCCTGGCATTGCTTGTGGAGGGGGGTTGGTCTGGTGGCAGTCATGTGGTGATGGTCTACGTTTCGGCTTCATATTCACTGCTACGGTGGTAGTGGTGGCAGAGATGATCAGTGCGACAGAAGGCCCTGCCTGAGGAGTTTGTTATGGGACCTATTATAGCTTGAACTTCTCTGAAAACGCTCTTAGTGCCTAACGAGGCCAATGTTACAAGGCCATCCACGACTGGATACTTTGTGACGCCAATATCTTTGCTTAACGATTTTTTGAGTAAGAGAAAAATGTCAAATAAAATGTATGGTTTCCATTTTTTTAAACAACAACGGCGTCTTCCAAGTTTTGCTTTACTAACCTTGTGGTCGTGGGCTTCATTTACAAAAGAGCAATACTTAAAAAAAACATACGAATTTTTGAACTAATGATCTCATCAACAATAGTGGAGAGTACAGTCATAGTGCGAGGTATCTTATTTCAAAACAGAGGGATGCGGAGAAGGATGAGGATGAGAGGGATGCGGAGAAGGATGAGGATGAGAAAGACAGTAGACTGGATATACAGACACGCATGCAAACACACGAACGTACGACGTCACACACACTACCATTTAATAAGAAACTTTCAAATGAAAGAAAACTAAACTCCTCAGTGTTATTTTTACACACGTAGTTACTCATCAAGTAACCCTTTTCCCAAAACAATTACATGTATACACTCGAAACAAATGTTATCGTCACAATGTAACTAAAATGTGCATAAGCTGTTGCCTGACAGCTTATTCAATCTGTGGTATGAAGTGGCGATGTATTTAGGGTTGGTCATTGTGGTGGAATTTTGACCAGAGTAACTAACAAACAACAACGGCTGGTTTGATGATGGCTGATGTAGCCTACCACGTGTTGTAGCGACGAGGGATATTTGATGTTATGATGGTAAGAGTGTATCATCATGGATAGGATGGTCAAGTCATAGTTTATTGAAGGTACAGTGTAATCTGATAGTAGTGGATGTGTGCAGGTGCCTTCATAATGTTCTCAGTTCAAATAAATATTAAAAACACTACGCATCTGAAGTTATACACATTAAATGTGGATACTCTATGGACTTTGAAAATGTATCTTTGGATAGTTGAAACAACAATTACAGCAACAACAATGATGACAACAACAACCAATGTGTAGGCGGTGAATTCATGCAGTCTGCTGATGGAACTGAGACTGCGAAAGGAATGTGTGCATTCATCCGGGATATTTTGACACAAACATCGCAGCTAGAGAAAAAAAATTCGGACGCCTTTAAGTGATACAGTGTCTCCTCTGTGAAGTGATGTGGTGTGTAAGGTGGAACAATCAGGACTGATCTGTTGTTCATTATGTGTGAACACATTTTAGGAGTGGTGGTGGAGGCTGAAATATCTGTCGAAGTTAGTCTGGGAAGTTGTGGTGGCAGTTACCAGTGTTACAGCTACCAGTGACAGTAGTAGTACCGCGGTGCTGGTGATTTTCGTGGTGGTGGAAGGGTTTGGTGCCTGGGAGTGTATTGGTCTGTTGTTGATGATGTTTGTTTTCCTATGGATAATGATCATAACAAAGTCTACATAATGTTAAATCATTCATACTTTCTTTTCCATTTAAGTAAGCTGCATTGAGATCTCTGTGTTGGTAGATAAAATTGCATCATCATAACATCATCATCATCATCATCATCATCATCATCATCATCATCATCATCATCATCATCATCATCATCATCATCATCATCATCATCATCATCATCATCATTACGGGCTTCGTTAGCGCCGCTGGCGTCTTCGTTGTCATTGTTATTATTATCATGACATTGCCTACATGTTTAGTAGTGGCAAAAGGAGAAGGAGACGTAGTAGTAGTAGTAGTAGTAGTAGTAGTAGTAGTAGTAGTAGTAGTAGAAGTAGAATGAAAAGTACTAGCAGCAGCAGCAGCAGCAGCAGTAGTAGTAGTAGTAGTAGTAGTAGTAGTAGTAGTAGTAGTAGTAGTAGTAGTAGTAGTAGTAGTTGTTGTTGCAGCATTAAAAGCAACCCGCAGCGATAATTGAAACACTGCAGTGAATAATCCTACTTCTACTACGTCTATAGGTCATGATTTCATTTCAGAGCTACAATATACTTATTTTGTTTAAATTTAGACCAGTGTATGACATGCTTACTGATGAGATTTTCGCACTTCTGTCTCTTCTCCCTGGCTTTCAGCGCAGACCCAAGGTCTTAGGGCAGCAAACGGTAGTATCGCTTCGACGGAGAACCCAAGTAAGCCTTTCTTTCCTTCTGTTTTTGAATCGAATGCAATGGAATTTTCACCTTCGATATCACTATTTGTCCTATTTGAATTATAAATCGTGTGCTGCGTTTATTACTCTTCCACCATATGACAATGTTTCATCCTTATTTGCCTAGCTGATGTACTTACTAAAAAATAGAATTTTAAAGATTTATGAGATTCTCGGTTAATAACGCTTTTTTATAAGTCATCTATGGATGGACTGACTCTTTTTAGGAACCAAACATTTCTTGCATAAGGCAGTTTTATACTGGCATTCATCTCCTAAACCAAAACGTGCCGGAAACCTTGATATTAGAGTTATCATAAACCAGGCATTCTTTTAATCTCCGCTGTACTCACAGACAGGATTCATCCTCGTTGAATCCGTCTCTAAGACATTTACTTGTGCGCCTGAGGAGGGCATTTTTGCCGAAAATGTCCACCGTTACTCCATCTGTGTTTATGAATACGGCGACTTCTAACAATACATTGTCTGTGCTGCCTCTTGTAATTAGTACCCTTTTTTCAAGCACATTATCTTCTTCTGTGTTTTTAGCAGCCTCACCAAGAAACGATCCCCCGACCACATCGGTCGTGACTATTGGCCCGTCTGTCATCCTTACGTCCAACACAGATGAAACCACCACTAAAATGTCATCCACAACATCTACCAGTATCACCACTACCACCTCCATCACAACTACACCTACCACTACACCAACTACTATTCCACCTACAACTACACCTCCCACTACTTTAACTACACCCACGACGACAACCACAACTACACCTTCTACCACCATTCCAACCGCAATCACTTCTGCTACAACAGTGCCGACCACCATACCTGAGACAACAGCTGCTCCCACGACTACAGAAGCAACAACACCTGTGACCATCACAACCCCTGTCACGACTACACCTCCCACCAACACTCCTGTCTCTGAGATTATAACACCACCCTCAACTACACCTCCCATAACTTCAGAATCTACAACTACACCTCCAACAACTACGCCTTCTCCAACCACACCTGCAACAACTACACCAACAACAACTGCACCTCCAAAAACTACACCTTCAACTACTACACCTCCAACTACTACACCTCCAACTACTACACCTCCAACAACTACACCTCCAACTACTACACCTCCAACTACTACACCTCCAACTACTACACCTCCAACTACTACACCTCCAACTACTACACCTCCAACTACTACACCTCCAACTACTACACCTCCAACTACTACATCTCCAACTACTACATCTCCAACTACTACACCTCCAACTACTACACCTCCAACTACTACACCTCCAACTACTACACCTCCAACTACTACACCTCCAACTACTTCACCTCCAACTACTACACCTTCAACAACTACACCTCCAACTACTACACCTCCAACAACTACGCCTTCTCCAACCACACCTGCAACAACTACACCAACAACAACTGCACCTCCAAAAACTACAATCCCAGCTACTACACCTCCAACTACTACACCTCCAACTACTACACCTCCAACTACTACACCTCCAACTGCTACACCTTCAACTACTACACCTCCAACAACTACACCTCCAACTACTACACCTCCAACAACTACAGAACCTACAACAACTATAGAACCTCCAACTACACCTCCAACTACTACACCTTCAACTACTACACCTTCAACTACTACACCTCCAACTGCTACACCTCCAACTACTACACCTCCAACTACTACACCTCCAACTACTACACCTCCAACTACTACACCTCCAACTACTACACCTCCAACTACTACACCTCCAACTACTACACCTCCAACAACTACAGAAACTACAACTACACCCCAAACAACAACTGAACCTACAACTACACCACCTACAACTACACTTCCTACATCAACACCAACAACCACACCACCTACAACTACAGAATCAACAACTACACCTCCTGCAACTACACCTATGACTACTCCTACGACAGAACCACCTACAACAACACCAACCACAACCACACCAATTACAACTACAGAATCAATAACTACACCTCCTACAACTACACCTACGACTACTCCTATGACAGAACCACCGACAACCACACCACCTACAAATACACCACCGACAACCACACCACCTACAACTACACCACCTACAACCACACCACCTACTACTACACCACCTACAACTACACCGCCTATAACTACACCACCTACAACCACACTACCTACAACCACACCACCTACAACTACACCACCTACAACCACACCACCTACAACTACACCACCTACAACCACACCACCTACAACCACACAACCTACAACTACACCGCCTACAACTACACCACCTACAACCACACCACCTACAACTACACCGCCTACAACTACACCACCTACAACTACACCACCTACAACCACACCACCTACAACCACACCACCTACAACCACACCGCCTACAACCACACCACCTACAACCACACCACCTACAACCACACCACCTACAACCACACCACCTATAACTACACCACCTACAACTACACCACCTACAACTACACCACCTACAACTACACCACCTACAACTACACCACCTACAACCACACCACCTACAACCACACCACCTACAACTACACCACCTACAACTACACCACCTACAACCACACCACCTACAACCACACTACCTACAACCACACCACCTACAACCACACCACCTACAACCATACCACCTACAACCATACCACCTACAACCACACCACCTACAACTACACCACCTACAACTACTCCACCGACAACTACACCGATACCTACACCACCTACAACCACACCACCGACAACTACAGAATCAACAACTACACCTCCTACAACTACACCACCTACAACCACACCACCTACAACCACACCACCTACAACCACACCACCTACAACAACACCATCTACAACCACGCCACCGACAACCACACCACCGTCAACCACACCACCTACAACTACTCCACCGACAACTACATTGACAACTACACCACCTACAACCACATCACCTACAACCACACCACCTACAACCACACCACCTACAACAACACCACTTACAACCACGCCACCGACAACCACACCACCGTCAACCACGCCACCTACAACTACACCGCCAACAACTACACCTACAACTCCAATTGCGTTAACAACTCCAGCAACTACAACAGCACCTCCGCCTCGTAAGTCTCTGTGGAAGCAATGTGAACTTTAAAACTGTCGAGAAGAACGTAGACACTGTTGCTACGCAATTTATTTTGCATACTTATCATTGATAGAGACTGACACTGTCTTTAGAGCGGAAACTAGTATAATAATTTGGAAAGGCTTCCATAAACGGGCCACACTAGTGGACTCGTCCGGGGAGAGGGGTGTTGAAAGACGGCCAAGTTGGCGGGCCATACAAGCTAGTAAGCAACAGCAGCTGACTGGCAGGCGATCTCGGTTGGTTAATTCTCAGTAAATTCACAGTGATTCATACATAAAATGACAAAAGAATATGACGATTTGTAATGGAAAAACACCTTGTAAAAAGGCAACCAATCAGATGGTGTGTCCAGCCAGTTTGTGTTTCCCGCCAGCTTGACTGTCTTTCACACACCCCTCTCCTCGGATGAGTCCACTCGTGAGACCCATTTATTGGAAACTTTTTCAATTCTTTGCATGGTGTGGGTCACATACTCCCTAATCAAACAGCACTTTTGTTTATTATATTGTAGTAGTAAATCACGTGTAAATTGTTTAATGTATGTTTCATGTGCATTGACACATTTTGTACGTCGTAAACATTCTATGCCTCAATTGTTACTGCTGTAAGAGTATTTGTTTCTGTTTGCTGATGGGTAATCTCTATACTAATGAAGAGATACCCAAAAGTCACTGCCCATCAACTGTTCTGTCAATCCATACACCCAAATTGGTCTTATTAAAAGAAATCGCTTAATGCATAAAGAATGGTTTTCACTTTGACACATAGGCTGCATGTGAAGTTCGAAACGCCACTGATACATTGCTTTTATGCAGGGCTAATTTACTCTACATTAAAAAAATCTTGCAATACCAATCGGTGCTTTCGTTCTGTTTTTGTGATGTGATCATTCAGCTAGTAATATGT
>JAWQFJ010015689.1:45000-55000 GCA_034096865.1 Theodoxus fluviatilis
GCACAGACCGGGGGCGCCGTGACCTTTGCGGTCAAACGGAGCGGAGAGACGACCTTCACCCCTTTCGAGTTTCCTGGCAGCGAACGGCAGGTAGGAGTGTGTTTTGTACTGACCTTGAAATACGACTGTGAGGAGAGAAAGAAAAAATAATGAGAGCTCGCAACCTAATATCATGCAGTTTCGTGGTGGATATTGTATCTATTACAAAGCCAATTGCATATAGTTTGGCATCAGCTGCTTTACAAATATGTTTCCATGTGAATCTCCTCTAAATTTGTCGAGTAACTCTCCCTGTGTAAACTATTAAATGAATATCCAAATGCCTTGAAAGGAGTGCTAGGAATTTAATCCTTTTGTAGGGAGGTCAGGTGTATTTTGGATCACGACATATACAAAAATGGTCCATCTTTCCAATGGTGCCGATGTGTCTATTGCAGGTCACTCAGACCACATTCTGCTCACAGACGATAAATCTGGTGTCGCAGCCTGTTCTGGACATAGGATGGAACGCTACAGAAGTCCGATGTCAGACGACGGCCCCCAATTTCAATGGACAGGTCACCGTCCTGTCGGTCTTGGCAGGTCTGCATCCTAGTCTGAAGCACACACAAACAGCGATAATCACATTATGCCTGTCTGACATCCAATCGGTGTACGTCCTCCATCCATTTCCCCGCCTCGTAGTCTTTGCTCCCTTGCAAGTCTGCATATTGCCTAAGAAAGGGAGCGTGGTAAACAACCATATCAAAGATTTCTTATAGACGAGAACAAATCCAGAAGCTGTTACTGGGAAGCAAACGTATCCAGTGTTTAAGGGTGGTATGGAAAGTTTTGGATGTAGATATTCGTCATTTTGTGTAGACAGTATTACAAGTGAAAGGGCATGTTGGAGTAAGGTGTGAAATATTTAGCACGTGGTCATTTGTACGTGCATGCTTACGGTATTGGCCTTATTCCAGATCAGATAGTCCATGTACATTGTGCTGCATACCATGCCATGTCATGTCATGTTGAACAAATGATAAGCACCACGAGTGCTGTCTCAAAACAACCAAAAGTGTAGCTTTTAGAGCATTCTACTGAAAAGTCGTGAAATTTCTGTGTGAATCCGTGCACTTGTACACGTATATGTGCGTGTGCGTATGTGAGTGTGCATGCGTGCGTGCGTGTACTCGCGAGCACATACAGCACAGCTTCACATGGAACACAATTACAGTTATGTTTACTACTGCCACGCGTTTTCAGTGGAGGGTGTGATACTTTTTGCTACAAAAAACAACAACACGGGATCGTGTGCTTTGCCATCGAGTTCTATACCTGAATGTGCATACATCAATTGTCAATTGTCATGGACCTCATCCAAACTCACTCTGTCGAAATCTTCTTCAGCGGACCTGTGCAATGGCGTGCCATCCAACAGCAAGGTGCCTCATCCTTACACCAACGCCAAGTTCCTGCTGTGTCAACCTTCAGGCATCGTGGTGGTCACGTGTCCTCCCGGCCTCTTCTTTGTGGCAGCCCAAGACACTTGCGTGTAATTCCACACAGGTAAAACATTTCCCTACACGAGATAATTATACCGCTGGATACAGTTTAGAATCATCATTGTATTTGATATGTCAGATGTGATAACTGATTTCAGGAAAGGTATACACTCGATAAGATAGCTTTTGCTATTGCCCTCACGATAGCAGAAAAACTTAAACTTGACGTTTGAATCACAGTAAACGTTATCAGTTCGCCCTTTCTATGACCTTCCATTGGCTACTAAGGTGCATGGTTTCCACGACTTCAATGAAAATTCAAGGACGTGTTTATGTGAATTTCCGTGAAGCACGCATTGTAGTTAATATTATGGGAGCCAACACGTCCTGACATGTATAGCGAAGGTTTAGCTACCGTCATTGCATGTTTCTGGTTCCTGACTATGACAAATAGTCTTCACATTGCTTCAAAATGGACGATATCAAAGTTATGTTGCTAGACGTGCTTTCAGAAATGTGTATGTAACTTATGGACTAGATCTAGGAAAGACATTCCATTCAAAACAGAATACGACCAGAAAGAACCCGGATCACCACTGACATATCAAATACACTGTCGAATCTAAACTTTTGTCCAGTAATAAGTATGATTGTAAGTCATATCCCATGGATGCGTCAAGATGGTAAATTTTGGCCGAGAAAGCAAACCTACTTTACGTACTTTACAGTATGCTGATTTTCTGTGAGTTTTTCAATATCTTAGCAGTCAATTGGATTTGCCTGAATAAAAAGCTAAATAGTATTTTTAAATTGCGACTAAGCATGTTTTTCAGTTAGTCTCTTCCATTTCCCGCTCTCTACTATTACATTTCATGCCTTCAATCTGACACCTCTCCCTCTCTCTCTCTCTCTCTCTCTCTCTCTCTCTCTCTCTCTCTCTCTCTCTCTCTCTCTCTCTCTCTCTCTCTCTCTCTCTCAATTATAGAATCTGCATAACCGGCAATAATGCATTGTTTGCAAACTCAAAATAATGCACTGGATTATGTGCTAATGATTATCAAAGGACTGTCTATAATGTTATCCTATTGTCCATGCATGTTTGTATCTAACACTAGAGGATAACTCACTCTCCCGAAAAGAGCTCCTCGTCCTGCAGGTTTTCATAAGACACAGAATACTTTTTTCAGATCTGCATTGACATTCGGTGACGCCTGTATCAAGAAGACGATATCAACGATGAACGGCTTCTATCATTTGTACATTAGGACTCCACATTTTGTAATTTCTACATTTGCATTTCTGTCTCATACTGGCTTTGATTCCGACTGCAACCCCCCCAAGAAAACAACACAAAAAAACCCTACACCATAAGCATGAGGGGTAGATGCATTATGAGCCCAGATTGTCTTGACATCGTGCGTGGACTGCAAGGGAAGTTTTAACTTCTGCTTTCGAAACTATGCCTATGAAAGTTGCATCTTTTCGTCATTTGCCTATACGGAATGAACCTCTCCGATGCGCATAAGTGCACGTTGTTGTTTACTATTACAATTTTTTGTATAATAAAATGACACGCACTCCATTTGTGGATACCATTCCTTCGAGTGATTTTGCAATAGTTTTACTTCAATATTACCTTGTCTTTTCATTGTTGTTGTTGTTGTTATTGCTGTTGTTGCATTACTACATGATTGTCAGTTTTGGACTTCCCCCCTCCCTCTCTCTCTCCTTCCCCCCCCCTCCTCTCCTCTCTCTCTCTCTCTCTCTCTCTCTCTCTCTCTCTCTCTCTCTCTCTCTCTCTCTCTGTTGTTTGATTACTTTTGCACAAGCATTCTGTGGTAAAAAGATTATAACTGTATTCCATTGTTTAAGTCAAAAAAACAAAAATTGCACCACCCACTAGAAGTTTTAGTACGTTTTTGTGATATGTGTATGACACTTGGTTTTCCGCTGTATATAGTGTATAGATGTAGACGCCAGGCAGTGCCTAACTCATCAACAGTAACTTTATAAAGAATAATGTGATCACAGCTTTGTACGCATTATACTGAAATAAGATTATATCAATGCATGTGTCTTCATGAATTACCTTGCTGACAGCTTTCTTTGTCCCATGACCAGGGCAGAGTATGTACATGTATATAAATCCAGCAACAAAAATGATTCACCCCTACAGCCTGGTCTTTTCATTAGCCAATAAAAAGAACATGTTTTGTGCTTTATATCAGGATGTAGGGGAATACATCTGTAATGTGAAATGATGATAGCATTTGTACAGAAGGAATACATGACTGTAGATCTAGAACTGCCATTAAAAAATAGAAAATTGTCAAATACTGAAATAATTCATCCAGATTTGTTGAATGGCATACACAATGTAAACGTCTTACAAAAATAATCCGGGAAGTTTTTTTAAATGAAATTTTATCAAACCGTTCATCAAGTATTTTGTAACATTTCATCAGTAGTATAGCAGACCACCATACTATGATGTATTACTCACCATGTGTACAGCTATTTCTGCACTAAGTGAATCGCCCATTGGGGCAGCAGTGGTTCGGAACTTATTTTGCAGCACTGTCCGACTCGTTGGTGGAGACTATGAATAAATGTTTACTTTCTTGATGCAAAGGGGCGTTTGCAAATAACCTGAAGGTGATGAGTGTCCTTGAAGAAGATGCCACCTAGTGATGTTATTATTATGACTGCGTCACTGTTGATGAGAGAAATCTAAGGATCCAGTTGTTTTCGTCCTTGCTGCCTTCTTACCCACTCGAATAAAGTGTTTTACGAATGATCATTTGCTCTGTTATCACTTCCATAAAAGTTTCGGATCCAGAATTCTCGAGCAAACTGAAATTGAGTCAGGCATGCATTTTACGATCAGCAGGGAAAACCCCTTCACAGCTTTGCAAATGGGCCACTGCAATGAAAAGTAGGAGTCGTAACACAATGTTTTCATGTAAAGGGAGGCAAGTAATGGCTAACTTAAGAAGACATTCATCAGAGTGGCTTCCCTCCATTTGGCGAGTAGAAGAGCCATAACAATTAACATGCGCGAATTAAGATGTCATTCATAATCTGAAGTGGATTTGAAGGGGCATACTTTTTTCGGCATAAAGATAATACAACTAGATTGACATTACTCTTGCGTCAGTTTTATATTAGTATATTATGTGGTAATTTGGGTAATACTGTTCAAGACCATGCGTAGACCTACGAAAGAAATTGTGCGTATTAAAAATGCGTAATAATGTCACTTCGCTCTCATGAACACGCGCATGAAGAAGTTTTTTTAATAAATTTTGTACCATCATTCTATTCTATATTTTGAATCGATCGATGAAGCAGCTTTGTTTTTGGAGTACTTTGTTCAAGTTGATAAGCAAACCAAGGTGAACCTATACACACGTCCAAACGTGATTGGACCAAACGTCTCGAACATCCAGCGGTCCCATCCAAAAGTTGATAGCTCTCTGGTACAACTCACTCCGTGATTTACCTCACCCGTTCTATATTATGTATGCCTACGGAGACAATAAGAGGTAAAGCTGAGATGTTTTTATTTTTTTTTACTTCGACTTATCATATGTCTGGGGCTCAACTGGCTTTACATCTTACTTTCTGATCATTGGGCGACATAGAAGAGAAGCTTTAATAGATGCAAACTGTAGCTTCCATGGCATACGTCTCCAATACACCTCTACTAGTGTACCATACGGCCGGTACCAGTGGATGCCCACCTCTTTCCCCCTTCCTTCCTCGTGTGGGCCCCCTGAGGGTTGGGGGTGGGTGGGGGGAGGTTAGACCCACAGCGTCTCCCTATGCAATTCGTGAGAGGCGAATAAATAGGGACACCGTGACTCGATTTGCGCTTACTTTAAACTTGGAATTTTCGTGCTCAATGGCCTTACATAGCCCAAAAAGGCTGATAGGCGGTAAAACTTCATCCATCCATTCCTCGTGTGGGTTGGGGGTGAAAATAGACCCACTGCGTCTCCCTATGCAATTCGTTGAGGGCGAATAACTAAGGGGATATCGTAACTTGAGTCGCGCATACTCTAAACAGTTTCATTGATTCGCGATCCGCGGCCTTACATAGCCTACAAAGGCCGATAGGCGGTAAAACTCCATTTGGGAATTTATTCTTCTCCTCTCTTCATTTGGAACCTGTGGTTGCTAGGCTTTCATGGCCTGCTCCAGTAGCTCCACCCTGGGCGGCCCACAGCACCCAAAGAAGCCACCGGGGGCACTGAGATGGGGTGTGATCTTCAGACCAGACCATGTGTTCATTGACACCACCTTGAAACACCGAACCAACCCATTATGCAGCCATAAACAGGTCGCCAGATCCAGCCTCCAATCCACAAGAAACATTACTTTGCTCGACTAGTGGTTGAACAGAAAAATCAACAGCTAGCAGAAAAGTCGACATTTAACCTTTGTAATCGAGTCGAACTGCTGTGTGAGTGAAGTACCGTGAAGTTTTTATGTAGTGTGTGTGTGTGTGTGTGTGTGTGTGTGTGTGTGTGTGTGTGTGTGTGTGTGTGTGTGTGTGTGTGTGTGTGTGTGTGTGACTGTGTGTGTGTGTGTGTGTGAGACTCTGTGTGTGTGTGTGTGTGTGTGTGTGTGTGTATGTGTGACTGTGTGTGTGTGTGTGTGTGTGTGTGTGACTGTGTGTGTGTGTTTGTGTTTGTGTGTATGTGTGTGTGTGTGTGTGTCTGTGTGGTCTTCGTCGTTTGGGGAAGCCATAGATTTTTCATGTATGTATGTGTTTTCGCGCACACTCAGGCTGAAATGGTCGTTGTCCCCAACATTTCCGGACACTGTACGTGAGGTACTCTGTCCGATAGATTAAAAAATGATTTTGAAATACTTCGGTAACATTTATAAGTTTCATATTTTCTGGGATGGTTTGTGCATGGATGAAGATGACTTTGGAGCCAAAATATGAAAATCAAATCAAGGGAGTGTGGCTTTAAAGCGCTCGTAAATTATCGGACAGAGTACCTCAGGTACAGTGTCCGAAAATGTTGGGGACAACGACCATTTCAGCCATATTATGCTATTCTCATGCATCACACAAATTTTCAAAGCGTCATCAAAGTTATTACATTTAGAAAGAGACAATACTTGAGGCTTTACCTGAAATCCGTATGCAAGGGTAATCTTCTCATTGACTAAGGTACCTGGAAGCCTCCACACCCGTGGCAAGTTTTGTTGAAAGGACTCACTTTTTTTGTTTGTTTCCGGTAGAACAGATAAATAAGAAATAGACAAATATTTTTAAAATATATTTCAGGCGAGGGCATCGGCCGGCAAATAAACCCGAGATACCCGAGTGATAGGCAACAACGATATCACTAGAACACGTGTATCAGTACCCGAATTAGTGTGTTGATAGATGTCTTTTAAACATTCCTCGTTACATTGTACTCATAGCGATTGTGATATCTCTGTCGAATTTTTACTCCCCAACCAACCAGTTCCCCACAAAGGAAACGAGAACACCTTACGGTGTGAAATCGCATTCTCGATCTGTTATTCGCTCCACTCCCTGTTCAGCCGCTCAATACGGGCGGTGTTTGATTTTCGTCAAATGAGATCCAGGCAGCTGCACAAGGTGCAATGACGACAGTTTTCCCCACCAATAAACTGCACACACTGGAAAGATACAGTGATGTATAACTGTACAATGTATTAATATTTAGGCGTTAGGACATACAACCACTGACTGATGGAGAAGCAGAAGCCACAGACGTTTCGAATCAAGCGAGGACGGGCTGCCATCAGGACAAATGGGTGGACACAACTCTACCGCTACGTCACAAGCAAGAATCCATCTCATTGGCTGATCGAGGAAATATCTGAGGGACGTGAGAAAATAGAACGTGTTCCTATTTGGCGGCAACTCGACAGAACACTGTTCTTGTGGCTTATGAGTGCGATATTTCCTATGGAAGCGGCATAGTTACCAGAAAACTACCATGTGTGGCGACGCCCAAAACATATTTTGCGTCATGCGAGCGTGATATATCAAATGGAATTGTCATAGTTGCCGGAAATGTGTCCACGTGTGAGGAGGGCTTTAGTTTTGGTCCTGTTACGCTTTGAAAATAAATGTTTTAACTAAACTCGAACTAAAATGGACGCCAGCAACCATAACTCCCACATGCAATAAAAGCATTTCAAGACTAAAAGGATACAGAGGATAATTTAGAACACAGTTTCAAATCCCCGCCAACAGATCAGAAAACGACAGGGCAAAAATGGATTAAAACCAAAGTAGAAGACAGAACAGAGCTGCACAGAAGCGCAAAAGATAGGACAACAGTCTTTCACACCCACCAAAAGTCACCAAACGAAAAAAAGGAGGTATTTACATCAGTTTTCTATACCAGGTCCCACGAAAAAGAAAAGGACCTGAGGCCGTAACATTTTATAGTCTCCTCTGTGGGACACAGAGATGACCAAAACTCCCTGGACAGTACATATCTGACAGCCAGTTCTCGCATAGAGCCTGGAGCAGCTCCACTGATGCACTGAAACATTATGTCTGAGGTTTCACTACCAGCCAAGTTTGCTGAAATGCAGATATCGGTGTCAGAATTGAAAAGTGAGCAAAAAACGAAGGAAAATTGTGTTCTATTCAAAGTGCACACCGATTCCACAGCATTTCTACGTTTGTGGGGTGAAATGTTTAATTGAATGAAGAGAAATCTTCAGTTTTGTGGTTGTTGTTCAAAGTTAGTAAAATTTCGGAAGCTCCACGCCTGACTAACACATTAGAAATGTTTTACTGTCTATTGTTCTTCCATTGTGATTGATAATCTGGGCCATGTTCCACTCATTTCTATAATCCAGTACTGCAATTACCCCTTTCCTATTACTTTGTTGCAAATAAATTTACATCTTCCCTCCCAGGTACATACTCTATAAAATACGTTTTAGCAATGCAGGATGATTTCTATTTACATGTGCTTGCTCTACATCTTTATTACAAAGTACGGATTTTTTAAAGTTTTTTTAATCAACGACATTAAAGATCTTTAAAAAACACTAAGTACAAAACAAACAAGAATTATTGTATGTGGGGATATTGTACAAGTTGTAAAGTTATACCTCTAGTACTGGTAAAAGCTTGGAATTTTGGTTCACACATAAACGCAAGATAACCTTTTTCGTAGAGCAAGCTGTGGACAAATTGCTCAGGAAGAGGAGGAAAACAAAACGAGGCTAATTCCTTCCTTGTGTGACCCACAGATCCCGCCATCACCACAACTTTCGGCATGTAGGCCTCATCCGGGACACCAAATGGACTTGTACGAGCAAAGGACACTATCAGCCACGGAAGCACGTAGATGCGTGCCTTATACGTGACTGAAAAAAAGGAAAAAAGGGAACACGAACGGTGTGCGCCTTACCAAAAAAAAGTGCCTTGTAGTCTAAAAGGGACGATATATCAAAGCACTCGTTTTTTTTAAGTCCATGAAGTCCTATCCCACCACCACTACACCACCACTCTCACCCACCCCTCCAATTTCTCGGCAGACGACACATTCGCTCCACGCGCATGACATTTGACCCGGAGCTTTACCTGTTTCCACTTCCACCTGTCAGAACTACATCTCTGTCTCACAGGCTTTCCTTCAAAATGGGGGAGTGGGGAAATATGACGCAGAAAAGAAAAAAACACACGTGATGGCAGTACAAGGGAAAATACGAAGGAGTCAGTGAATATTCGGGACGGGGGCGTGAGTAGGGGGGTAGGGGGTATAGGAGGGTGGGAGTAAAGGGAAGGGGGAGGGGTGGATGGACTTAAGCTGACTAACAGCGGTGCAGGAGCTGCTGTCTTCTAAAGCAAGGGAGGCGAGGCCGATGTAGAGGAGTTAGAAGGGTACATACGCAAATCGCAGTCGGGCAGGTAAGATGCATCTGTGTAAACGTGGGTGTAAATGAGCAGTTTGTGTTCGTAAATCCCTGTAGCGTCTGTATTTTTGTGCTGAGTGTGTGTGTGTGTATATATGTGCATGTGTGTGTGTATGTGTGTGTGCATTTGTGTGTGTATGTGTGAGCATGTGTGTGTGTATGTGTGTGTATGTGTGTGTGTGTGCGCGCGCGCGCGCGTGTGTGTGTGTGTGTGTGTGTGTCTTCTTGCGTCTACGAGTCCGCGCGCCTGTGTGTATATTCATTTTTGCAGAGCATTTTAATTCTTGAAAATTAAAAGCATATACGTACGGTAATGTGCTATATATTTACTGCTTGTAAAATCCAGGGGCAGGTGTATCTTTTTTCTTCTTTTGAAACTTGTTGTTTGCTTGTGGGTAATTCCATGCGTATGTGTATATCTTGTTCTTCTTCTTGTTCTTCTTCTTTTTCTTCTTCTTTTTCTTCTTCTTCTTCTTCTTCTTCTTCTTCTTCTTCTTCTTCTTCTTCTTCTTCTTCTTCTTCTTCTTCTTCTTCTTCTTCTTCTTCTTCTTTTTCTTCTTCTTCTTCTTCTTCTTCTTCTTCTTCTT
>JAWQFJ010015689.1:67500-85000 GCA_034096865.1 Theodoxus fluviatilis
GGTCGGTCAGGTTCTGGGGAATCCATTGCGCCAGCTTGTACAGTTGACGATGATTGACGAAATTCTGATGCAATATGCACTAGGACCTACCCATTATATGCATAAGGAAAATAACTTTCTAGAATGTTCCAGAACAGTCTTACATAGAAAGTTCTAGAAACCGTCAGCTTTTTCCTAACAACCTGATACATCACGGGCGCGCGAATGAATGTACACACACGCGCGCGCTTACACGTGGTTTCCAGACGAGCCCCGTATGGCATTCAAAGTAATACTTTTTTATCATTGCTGATACCATACACGGACTTCTTCGCTTTCAGAGTTGCTACTCACTTAGCGCTTACCTAAAACCGGTTTCTCCGACTATGGATATGCAATCCAAAGCAATCCAAAGTCTGTTTCCGGTATTATGTTTAAGTGATCTCTGTAAAATACAGGAGTCGGTATCAAAATTGATACGATGAAGCAGACTGTGTTTTTTTCAACTGATTTATTACAAGAACTGACTCATTGATGTTGTTGATTGGTTGCAGCGATCGCATTAGATAAGACCAGTTATGGCTTTTGAGTTATTTTGATTCCATATCCATAGCCCTGGGCCCATTTGTATGAGAAGGAAGGAAGATTCATCAGGAACAAGACTCACTACTGAAGGAAATACTATAGAAGTTACGTCAGGGGCGGGTTTCAAAATAGGTAGTCGATCTTGGTCGCAAGATCTTGCTTCGCAGTAAGAGCTAGCTTAAAAAAAGGAAAAACTACCCAACGGGACGAACTACATGCGCATGCATGCGTAGACGGCACGAACAAGAGGGGGAATAGCCACATATTCAATGGCCGACGTGTTGCACGGGTCTCACTCAGAAAACGCTCTATTTCGAGATACTAGCACCCCCCATCCCAAAGACAATGATAAGCCATGTCACAGCAGAAGTTAATCAAAGGTGTATGTGGAATGCATTACTAAGATCGTGAAAACCTCCTACAAGTTTTACATACATCGAATGCAGAGGTCAAACGCCATCCACGCGCGAACTTTGTGTCTCCATGATTGGCGGGCGGCGCCACTGTACTCATGCTGTCCGCCATCTTGACTCTTAAAAGCAGGCACCTCTCAAGCTGGCCAGTCGCCTCAATCTACGCTTCGTCTACGATTTGGCTCCGCTAGCAAGCAAAGAATGAACACTGCCCATTCGGCGAGAATCTGCGTAGTAGATCTACCGAGATCTTCGCATTTTGAAACCCGCCCCAGACGTTACTTGCTAAGCATGGACGATGAGTTGCATTGCAGTTGTTACTGTAGAGATATGTAGTAACTAGCTCGGCAATCCCGCGCTTGCACAAGTTCTTTGGCTGTCACCTGCTTTTTGACAGTTAACGCCAATGCGTTTATGCAAGTCCTCGAGCAGTTCATCTGCAATTTTCAGTTTTATGGGGATGAAATATAACTTTGTTGTAGATTTCCCCATCATCGAACGAACCAAGCAGATTCGTTTGAACTGACAACAGCAATGGCAGCTAAGCTCGCTGTAACTACGGCTGTACTCATGGGTTCTGGCTGAAGTAGTATTGGGATTAAACCGCTGTAACTACGGCTGTACTCATGGGTTCTGGCTGAAGTAGAATTGGGATTAAACGTAGGTAAAAGATGAACCGCCGGATTCCAGAAAACAAAACAAATAATGATCACAAAGATCGCAGCGATCTTTGTGATCATTATTTGTTTAGAATTTGGGTTGTTTTACTACATCGTTATTTGTGAGGAACCACCACTTTCGACTCGTGTATCCCTAAGTAGTGATGTTACTTGAATAGTTGACGCTTACTCACATAGTAAGACGTTACTTCCTTCTGATGCATATGGCCCTGATAAGCCCACCTCTGTTTCGACCCGAGAGAACAATACACATAATGTCTTGCAAAGAACCACGCTGTTTGGTAGAGTAGTCTTGACATATCTGGACAAAGTACGCTATATCAAAATTTCCCGAAAAAATGTCAATTTTATACACTGAGTCAAAGTTTATGAACATATCCCTTTTCCCGAGCAATCCTTTTTTTAAATTCAAAATGTTTTAAAAAGACAGAGCGCCGTAAAATGTTTTGGGAGCTTTGATTGAGTGGATGTCCGTGTCCTACCACAAAGACGTCACTACTTTTTGCACTGCATCCATATGCATGACTTTCGTTTTTATTCTGCACTGCATGCCTTGTCTGATGCTAGTATTTGAATGAGGATTAAATGTTTACCAGCTGACCGGAATCCAAACTGCGTTTCCCCGCCTTTTTATCCTTGTTGTTTTGTCTCCAACGACAATCTAACATAAAATTATCGGACGCAAATGGAAGAATTCACAGTAGCATTGCTCCGGGCATGTCGCTGAATAAGTTATCGAGATCGCATGACTTGTAGAATGCATTGAAAAGTACGTGGACGGCGGGGAATGAATATTGCGAAGACGGTAATAATGAGAAATGAATGTTCTTAGAAATCTTCACTGAATTATTATCATTGAATCATGCGATGCGATGTGAAGTCTTGCGCAAAATTGCTTTGCCTATGCTCTCCGTGAGTATTTTTATTCATTAAAAACTATTTTGTTTTCCCAAACTGTTTCCATTGCAGCGTGAGAAAGGTTTCGTGTTTGTAGGTATGTGTACGTTTGGAGGATGGGTTGCGGCGGCCTTGTGTGTATGTGCGTTTGTGTGCTTACGCGAATGCGTACATGCGCGCGCTTGTGTATGCGCGCATGCTTTTTGTATGTGTGGGTGTGTCACAGTGTGTGTGCATTTGTGCATATGATGTGTGTGTGTGTGTGTGTGTGTGTGTGTGTGTGTGTGTGTGTGTGTGTGTGTGTGTTAGAGAGAGAGAGAGAGAGAGAGAGAGTGCAAACCAATGACTTCTTAAGGCGCAAGTAACTTTATTTACTTGTGAATGTTATCAAAATTATATCTAACATCTACTTTCTGTCAAATCGTTAAAAGACATCCGGATTATAGGGAATCGTGTATTAAAATGCATTTGTTTGCTCGAATTCTCTGAACATTTTATTCAGACATGCACTCGAAACATGTTCGAATGGTAAGTTGATGCACAGAAGGTCATGTGAATTTCGCATCGCTAATGCTGAAGGTCAACACGTGTCGCCGTGTGTAGCCTGACACACATTTCAAGTTTTAATGGCGTCATGTAGGGCCAACAACGCACATGTAACTTGTCCTAAGAGGGAAAAGGTTATAGTTCCTAATTCATCATGGCCTTAAATGCTTGAAAAAGAACGAAAATAAAGCAAAAAGAAGGACATCACCTGATGAAGTAGTCCTGAACAGTTCATGCACTGAATGTAGGCACCGCCCTTTGTCATCATGAACAGAGAAAGCTACTTACACACACTTCCTCCAACATACACGTGATTAAGCGCTTGTTTTCAAAATTGTCGCTTTGAATGAGAAAAGTACGCGGAAGTAAAAATGTTCTTGTCACGTATTCAGTGTATTTTTTTAACTCACCAACTTTCGTTCATGTCCCCTCGTGATAATGATGGGTACGTGTATGTCATCCCGACTTTACATTCATTTTGGGTGGACGTGCATGTCCCTTTTCTCTACCAGCGCTTTTGTCTGTAAATGATTGCAGTGTTAAAAAGTGGAGTCAGGTCATGCAGGAGCCTACAGGATGACGTTTCTACATGCGTCATCAGGTGCACTGTGGTGCATCTGCTGCGAAGCACTGCCGTGCTTGCCATGCCAAGTAGTGCGCGTTGTCGTGTGCGTCCCCTGCCCCGGTGTTCTGTGCAGTGGCCTTCATTCAAGACCTGATCATACTACGGTGATTCCCGAGCAACAACAGCACCTGAACCTAAATCCCACCCCCCACCCCCAACCTTCCCACCCAACCTCCACCTCCAACTTTACCCCCTTTCACAAACAACTGTCTCTCTGCATAGAGGTATATGTGTATCAATAACTCAAGAAACAACATTCTGCCTTCTATTTGGGTTGAATCACGAATGAGGAGATTTGCACGTATGCTCTAGCCGGAATCGCTGGTTTGCGACGGTGTGCATGTAGTGTATTATAGGTGCCCATGTTTAAGATCGTCTACTTGGTCTAGTTTGCCACTGATTCAATCAAGATGAGCACACAAATAGCAGTCTATCAATGTCTTTGGAGAACAAGGTTGTAATATATGAACTTCCTTGAATTAAATCAAGTTACTGATAGTTTTAAAAAACATTCAAACTCTGTCTAATGGAAGTTACAGGATAAAGCATGAGTCACAGAAGGAAACAACTGCTACTGCAATGTTACCGTACGTGCAGGATGCAGCAGATACACGACTCCGTGCACCCTCAACTCTCAGGGTCAGGAGGTCATCAGTAGCGCTGTTCGGAGAGCAAGCTATGGTGTTGACGCACATTACTGAAATCTATTATGTCTGTCGGTCCTGCCAGGTCGCTGAAACTCACTTGTTCATTACCTACGTGCCTGGAATGTCACTGCGTATAGAGTGTATTGTACATCTGGTCCGCTGCCATGTCGCTTCTTAATCATCGCTGTCATCCTTGTCCTCGTCACTATCACCTTCTTAATCATTATCACTGGCAATCCCTTCTTCCTTTTCTTTGCCCTATATTTCGTATCTGCGGTGTTTATGTTCTGTTCTGATTGTTTTTTGTCATTATATTCTCCTAATTATTGTCCTGCTCGAGTCCTCGTCCTTGTTGTCGTCGTCGTCCTCCTCCTTTTCTTGTTGTTATCGTCGTCGTTATCGTCACTTATGATAGTGGTAGTGGTAGTGATGTGTTGTGATGCTTTTGTTGTTTTAGCTGTTGATAATTTTGATGTTAATGATCATTATCTCTCTGTCTTTCTCTCTCTTTCTATTTCTACCTCCGACACCACCACCAGCCGCAACCCCCACTAACCCCCCCCCTCCCTCTCTTTCTCTCTCTCTCTCTCTCTCTGATGGAAGTGTTCCTCTTGTTGTTTGCCGATGATATAGTGCTGTTATCAACAGCACCCGCTGGCCTTCAAAATCAGTTAGACAACCTCTTGCACGTGTCAGAAAGTATGGTCTTGAAAGTTAAAGCAGACAAAACCAAAATAATGGTGTTCAGAAAAGGCAAACATCTAGCAAGGGTGAAAAATGGTCTCTTGCATGGGTTCCGCTGGATGTTGTAAATCAATACAGCTATATTGGTTATGAGTTCACAACCAAATTGTCCATTGATGCTACCATAGAGGAATTAGCCATCAGAGGGAAGCAAAAAGGTGTACAGATATTGAAAATTCTTTGGAATCTGCATAGAACGAGACCAAAAGTTGTCTCTACCCTGTTTGACGCACACATACAAGCAACCCTACTGTATGGTTAAAAAATGTGGGATCTTGAAAGACATGTGAATATAAGAGAGAACACATACTTTTGTATGCAAAACATGTATGGGATTAAATCAGAGAACCCCAAACCATATGGTGTATGGAGATCATGGACACTTTCCAATTGCAATCAACAGCAGTGCGAGTCATAAGGTATTGGCTAAAACTCAACAGGATGGGGGAAGATAGACTTCCAAAACAAACCTTGGTCATGCTTTTGAACTCTCGAATCAAAAGGGAACGAAACTGGGCAGAGACGGTGAAGATCTGCGTATGTAAATTGGGTTTTGGCTTTATGTGGCTGTACAGGGGAGTGGGTGATGTGAAACGTTTCCTGAAGCAATTTAAGCAAAGAATGAAAGACTGCTATATCCAAGAGGGGGATTTGGAAAACAGGAATATTGACAGGTATAACTGGTATGCATCGTTCGAAAAAGCTTTAGTTCCGAAAATTATTTGAACATACTGGACAAACATTAATTTCAGGGATGGATTTATTCGCTTTGGATTAGGAAAACATGAGTTAAAAACCAATAGGAGGTACGAACGTACACAAGACACACTATGTCCATTCTGCAAGGGAAAAGAAAACGAGGAACATTTCCTCTTGTGGTGTTCGGCATACCAGTAGCTTAGAGCAAACTATCTGGGAAGGTTATTGACTCGGATGTTAAATATCAATGTCTGTGAATGCGTAATGCAGGAAACCAATGTCGAATTGTCAAAATCAATAGCCATGTATATATGTTATGCGTTTAAGATGAAAGAACAAACTTTAAGAGAATAGACATATTACCCTGCTGTAGCATTACTATACAGGAATTCGAACTTAAATTGTTGTGGAAAAACTGCTCACAAGATGGTGATGGCACGGCACAGTGCTGATGGAATTGTTGTGATATTCTAAACTGTGCATATGCAATGGGCCTACGACCTCGAATAAAGTTCAGTTCAGTTCAGTTCAGTTCAATTCAATTCAGTTCAGTTCTCTCTCTCTCTCTCTCTCTCTCTCTCTCTCTGTCTTCTATTTGTCTGCGTCAATACCTTCATTTTAAAATGTCACTGAGCTTGGGGTACCTTTACCAGAGATTTGAACAAGGCAGGCATGGAACAGCATGGGGTACTACATCGACCTTCCAGCGAAATTTCATCACTCCATCTTCACCCTATTTAATACAATACAATGCATTAAATACAACACAGTGAAATACTATTTCATTTATCCTATAAGAAACTGAATCGTCACACAGTGCATCGTGAAAAGGGACAGAAAACCCCCCACTTACATTCTCGAAAACAATTGGTAAATCCAGGTTCTCACACTCATAAAATCACATGTCTCTTTTATAAAGGAAAGTCTGTGCTGCTGGTATAAAAGAATTGTGGGACATCACTGTTCTCTTC
Source organism: Theodoxus fluviatilis (assembly GCA_034096865.1). Classification (NCBI taxonomy): domain Eukaryota; kingdom Metazoa; phylum Mollusca; class Gastropoda; order Cycloneritida; family Neritidae; genus Theodoxus; species Theodoxus fluviatilis. The sequence goes on from JAWQFJ010015689.1 coordinate 74,287, forward strand.
TTTGGCAGTAAACATCTACTACTCCGGTTGCTGAGCCTGATGCAGAACTCAGGCAGTAGTCGGTGGGAGAGATCTGTAAACGTCTGTGGGTTTTGATTGGTGCTTTGTCCCTGGACATTCACAGACAGTTGCCTGTTGGATTTTCATCATTTCTAACTTCAGGACTCCTACAGCGGACTTCGAGCAGAAACGCCACCCAATGACAGAGCGATAGTGCCTACAGGACACGCGGGCTCCTCGCATTCCTGCCCCGGCAGCGGGTCCCTTGCCTCCATAGTTACCATCACCCCCCTAGGGCCCCCCTCAGACAGCCTGAGCCCCCTGGAGGAGAAAAAGAAGGAGAAAGTGGATAAAGAGAAGAAGGCGGCAGCCCTCTCTAGGAGGACGTGCATGTATGTGGCACTTGGAATCCTTGTTTTGTCTTTGGTAGCCATGGCAACCACCCTGTTTCTGCATTTCCGGCCGACAAAACAAGGTAAGCGGACTGAGTCAGAAAATTGGGCGTGGGGGTGGTTGGGGCTGGAGGGGGTGGGGACTGGAGAGGGTGGAGTGTGAAGTAGTGAGGATGACTGGATAAAAAGAGGTGAGGAATGCAGACGAATGGGCAGGAGGAAGTTCAAAAAGAGGAGAGGAACTCCTGATGTGGGCGAGATATCATAAATCTATAAGACAGCAAAACATTAGAGGAGTTGAAGTACAGTTGAAGTGCATATTTACCTTTTAATGTCCGTGATAATGTGTGAGCCTGTGCTCGAGATGGCAGAAACATGCATGTGGATGGTTATATCAATGCAAGTATTCATGTTTGCCTATCTACATGATATGTGTGCATGCTTAGGTGGTTCGTGTGTCTTAGCATGAGAGTGGGCTGAGATGTCTATTTGCTCAAGTGTGCAAGTATATTTCGCATGTATGTTTGATATATGCAAGCATTCGTCATACTTTCTTTATAAATGACAGTATTCTCATTTGCATCTAAAAAACACAAATGCAGTTATAAAAGATGCAAAGAAGAAATACATTTAAAACCCACCGCCACCCCCAAATGACATGTTGGCATATTGATATAGGCACAATATGTCTGTGACATATGCAAGCATTATTTGAGAGAATGTTTGTTAATTTTGCCTGTGGATGGGATGAAAATGAAAATAATATCGTCTGTAGTTATCTTTGCTTTGCGTTTTTGCCATGTGTGACATTGTCTGCTCTGTTCAATGAAAGTTTTACTTTCATCACCAGGAAATAACCTTGCATGTATCGTTTTATGCATTCAGGCTTCTGCAGTAACACAGTCTGCACAAGCTTTCAGACCGCATGAATTCATACGCATCTGGCTTTGCTACATATACTAATTATCTCTTTTGTCAGATCACCAATAACCCCTCCGTTACTTACAGTGTTCATATAAAGTACTTTGTAATACATCTCATAACACCACAAGTAACGATGATAACAAGTGCAGTGTTGTTAAAAATAAAATGCAACACTCGTATAAAGAAAGTATCAGACAAATTTGTCCGGAAAATCTGCGCTGCAGTTATCACAGCTAGCAACTCATAAGATGCCCAAACATTAGTTTACTTTTTAAATGCATGACTGTGTGGTGTGCAACATGAATATTTAATAATTTCAAAGACGTCTTCACGGATGATTCCATTGATTCCTGATAAACCCAGGCCGTTTTCGGCAAAGATCCGCGCAGAGACAGATCCCAACTTTGTAAATTAGATTTCGGTGACGGCAAACGAAGACAATTCCCCAGACAAATCGTTGACATTGTGTAGAGCTTTGCCAATATCGTCCCTGCAGAAACAAACATTACCAATGGTAAGCTCTGTTAGTGTGCGTGTGTGTGTGTGTGTGTGTGTGTGTGTGTGTGTGTGTGTGTGTGTGTGTGTGTGTGTGTGTGTGTGTGTGTGTGTGTGTGTTTAACTACGAGGACTCTTGAAAAAGCAGAACAGCAGAACAGTAAGTTGTATTTGTTTACAACTAAAGCATTCCCTTAAAAATGTGTGGTATGATGATAGGGTTAGACCCTTATTTTCCTGAGTCCTATTTGAATTGTGCCTCGGAGATTTATTCCTTTTCGAGCCTGCCACCAGGTTACTTAGTCTTCATACGTCTACTGTTTTGATGACATTCTGAGCTAGAAAATCCCTTTGGCATGCCAGACTGAGTTTAATATTTTTAGTCTGCTCGTTTCTTTTAGCAGCGAGTGCAGGAATTAATGAATATGACAAATACTATAGGTGGGCAGGGGGAGGGAGTCGGGGTAAGGGGTGGGTGGGAGGGTGTGTGTGTGAGAGTGAGGGTGGTGTTACGACATACTCTATGTAAACACTGGGAAAATTGTGAAATTCTTATTTTCCTTTTCATCTCTCTGACAAGCAAGAACATGTAAGACACCTTTTCAGTCCCGCTGCATAAACACGTAACTTTACAGAGGAATGCAGCACCGCGATGTTGTTGTTTTTTTAATTCACTACACTATTCATGTCGTTTGTGTCCTGGCTGTTTTAGCCATCTTAATAAACTCGGTATGGATAGGAGACGAGCGGAGGTCCTATTTTAAATAAGCCATCAGTTTTTCTGCATGTTGCTTAACGTATTCGCACTTTTGCATTGCTCATCTGAGAAATTTACAATGCACGATGCTTCTCAGCTGTCTTGTCTGAGCTTCTCAGGTGACAGACAAACCATTCATGCATGCAGCGACCTCTGTTGAATATGCAAAGTGGAACTTTGCCAAGTCTTCGCACCCTCCTATCATAATCCATCCAACAAGTAGACTGTTATTTGAATCAACTTTGTTGTGACGACTGAAGATGAATATCATTACTAAAATATCCACGTCAAATCTCTCAAAAGTTAACATGGGTCGCGCTCGCATGCATTTGAAAGTTTGTTTGTTTTTGAACATCATACTCATTAATAGTGTACGCGCTTTTACAGCAACAGAACAAGGGGTACGTGCATATGAATCATACACTATGAATCATTATGGAGAACGAGTGTGATCTACTCTCTGCAGTGAGCGTGCGCATGAAAAACGTGACCGCCACTGCAGGTGACACCGCTCTCACCCTGGAGTGCCAGGTTCGAAACCTGCCCAATCTACAACAGGTTCGCCTTTATTATCTTTTGAAAATGTGCCACCTTTAATGAGTGTATGTTTGCATAAGTTCTTATTTGATATCATAACAAATTGCTACATGAAATACTTATACCTTTTTTCGGCCAAACATATTTTTTTCTACTTTTTAAATATCAAATTAAAAATCTGTCGACAACACTGTGTTCACAGTTTTCATCCGTTTTGTGTGAAATGATACAGAAAGCCATTTTTCCATGCCAGTCTACTTCAGAAAGTGTTGACAGCACAACTGTGGAACTTCTCTAGGAGGTCTCAACCCTCATCTATTGCAGTGTTACTTTCAGTTTTACGGTGAATCTCTGCAAACCTGAAACATTTAAGACAAATTTGAGTAAAAAGTAGTATCGCGCACTCCTCCTTTTCCTATTCCTCATTCTAACTTAACTGAGTGCGCGCAGCATGCGTGTGTGGTGCGGATGTGCACGTATGTGCATGAGTGTGCGTGCATGCTTGTGTGTCTCTGAGTATTTACCTGTCTGTAACTCTCTCCATTTGTGCATCTATTTGTTTGTCTATTTTTCAGTTTCTGCATTGCATCTGTTCCTGTCAGCTTGTCAACTTGACTTTCTCCTATCTCTTTTTTTAATGACAAGATGAATATATCCTTAAGCGCACAAATTTAACGAATTATGCATTCTTTCCGAAAGGTCACAATTTCCCGGGATGGGGGCAAGGACTACTTGGCCATGCTGACCTTGAGGCCGACCTTGACTCAGTGGGTCAAGGACCCGGCAAGAATGGTGTTGCGACCCGTGTACTTCCCAGAGCTGGTGACAGTGATTCTGTCCATGGACCACCCAAGCTGCAGCGACGAGGACGAGTACGAATGTCGAGCTGTCTCTGAGAGCGGCGTTTTTACCGCCTCTGCCACTGTCAGCATCAGAGGTACAGAGGATGGCAAATCAGACGGGGATGGTGGCGTTCTTTTTCATGCGTAAAACTGTATGTATACATATCAATATGTCCGTAGACACATGCATGTATAGTCACACATGCACACACACACACACACACACACACACACACACACGCACACACCTATTAATGCACCCACACAAATGTGCGCCAAAGCAATCCACTTGCCAGAACGAGCGAGCGAGCGAGAGAGAGAGTGAGTGAGAGAGAGAGAGAGAGAGAGAGAGAGAGAGAGAGAGAGTGAGAGAGTGAGAGAGAGTGAGAGAGAGACAGAGACAGAGAGAGTGAGAGAGAGTGAGAGAGAGAGAGAGCGAGAGAGAGACAGACAGACAGACAGACAGACGGACGGACAGACAGACAGACAGACAGACAGACAGACAGGCAGACAGACACGCAGACACAAAGACAGACACAGACAGACACACAGACAGACACACAGACAGACACAGACAGACACACAGACAGACACACAGACAGACACACAGACAGACAGAGAAACAGACAGAGAGACAGAGAGAGACAGAGAACAAGAAAGAGAGAGAGAGAGAGAGACAGACAGACAGACAGACACACAGACGGAGCACAGACAGACAGACAGACAGACAGACAGACAGACAGAAACACAGACAGACAGACATACAGACAGACAGACAGACAGACACACAGACAGACAGACACACAGACACACAGACAGAGACACAGACAGACACACAGACAGACACACAAACAAATCAGACCAGACAGACAGACTGATACAAAGGAAGGGGATAATACATAGATAGATAGATAGATAGATAGATAGATAGATAGATAGATAGATAGATAGATAGATAGATAGATAGATAGATAGATAGATAGATAGATAGATAGATAGATAGATAGATGGATGGATGGATGGATGGATGGATGGATGGATGGATGGATGGATGGATGGATGGATGGATGGATGGATGGATGGATGGATGGATGGATGGATGGATGGATGGATGGATGGATGGATGGATGGATGGATGGATGGATGGATGGATGGATGGATGGATGGATGGATGGATGGATGGATGGATGGATGGATGGATGGATGGATGGATGGATGGATGGATGGATGGATGGATGGATGGATGGATGGATGGATGGATGGATGGATGGATGGATGGATGGATGGATGGGTGGATAGATGGGTGGGTGGGTGGGTATGGATAGATGGATGGATGGATGGATGGATGAATAGATAGATATATGTATAGATGGATAGATGGAGAGAGAGAGAGAGAGAGAGAGAGAGAGAGAGAGAAAGCGCAATTGCGGAATGGACAACGGATACGACGTTTGATTGAACAGCAAGAGAAAAGCCAGAAAAAGAGACGATAAGCAGAAAAGAAAGAGTTTTTTAAATTGAGGGTTTAGTATACACATGTAGACCATGCCATGAAAGAGAAAGCATGTGAAAGCATTTCATGGCACACGCAATTTATCACAGCACTGTTTTCATCCTTTATGTTGGTGTCGTGTTAAGAATGTTAATACTGCAGCTCTTATTATTATTCTTAAGTCTCTCATTATTGTTTAACTCGTATCATTCTAACTGGCTTTGATAACAGTAAACTGTGTGGTGAGCAGTATCGTCCTGTTGTCAAAGGAGCATATCTTCCATGGAAAAATCGGGCACTCCTCCTAGCAGGAGGATTCCTCACTATTCCGGAAGAAAATGTACAAAGAGAAAGCATAGGCAAGAACTGAAGGCAGTATAGAACACAGAAAGTACAGTTAGAAGTACGACAGATCGGAAGACCATCGAAATCTACACAAAAATAAATATGATCAAATTATGAATGTGGCTCTCATATCATATCAGTGTCATTGTATTCATTTGTTCTCATTACTGTACCTAATCATGTTGTATTGCTTGAGGGGGGAAAATCCAAGTCATCCTTAACACTATGCAGTGCCCCCGAAAGATCCCGAGCTACACCTGCCCGAGGAGATCGTAGAGGGGAGACCATTCCGAGTGAAGAACGTGTGGAGGGGAGGCTACCCGTCCTTGCCTGGCTTCCCGGTCGTTCGAAGATTTGATTCGGAACAGAGTTACCTCCCTACCCCCGCCTTTTCGGACTACAGGGAGAGCGTGAGACGCGAGAACTGCACCCTGGTGCTGGAGGGCAGCTACCTGTTCATGCCCAACATGACCTGGAATAACACGGGGCTCCGTGTCAACGTCATTCCACACCCTGGCCTGCCCGTGGAAGAGAGACGAGAAGTGGAGAGATTGTCAGCCGCCACTGCACAAGTATTGGTGCTCAGAGGTACGATAGAGTGAGTGAATGAATGAATGAATGAATGAATGAATGAATGAATGAATGAATGAATGAATGAATGAATGAATGAATGAATGAATGAATGAAAAAACAATGAATGTGTGAGTGAATGGATGGATGGATTAATGAATGGATGAATGGAGGATGGATGGATGAGAGAAAGAAAGAACGAATGAATGAACAACGGATGAATGAATGAACCAATTGATGAAGAAAAAATTGAATGAATGAATGAATGAATGAATGAATGAATGAATGAATGAATGAATGAATGAATGAATGAATGAATGAACGAACGAACGAATAAGGAGAGTTTTAAGAGGCCGTAAAACTCCATTCACCCTCTGCATTTTATTCAAGGTCAATTAAATAAACATAGCTGGATAGAGATAAGAGCAAGCCTAGCCTCTCTTTCTCTACTTATTCGCCATTTACGAATCCCGTCGGGAGACGCGGAGGCTCTATTCTCACCCCCAGCCCACTAGCAGTGTGTACGAGAACCTCAAGAACTATGAGTCTTTCGAAAAGGCTACGGATAAGGGAGGAATGCGCTCTCCGCGCACCTGCACGTTGCACTCTTCAAACAGTGAATAAGTGTTCTAAAATCGTAAAGGGTGAAATAATCATATAATCATTTAACATTGAAAAATAAGACGTCTATAAATTTTTTAATGAATTTCAGCGCTAATTATTCACAACGAAGTCGATTTGATATAAAACATCGTCATGTATCGCTTGTGGGCGATACAGCCAATCAGAAGTGTCCTTCTTCATCGCTTTGGCAAGCATTCCCTGAAATGATAGTCTTGTCAGCCTTCCCATAGTTCTGCCTGGCTCACAGTAGAAGCAAATGAGAATGTCGAGACGAAGAAACATAGGTCCCTGTGCAAGACTGATTGTATTGGATCTGTATGTTGGATAACTGCATAGCTTTGCAACAGGTTTTTCACGGATGAAATAAGATAATTGCCAACACTGTTGAACACTAAACGTTACAGAACCCGTTTCTCGAATATAGCAAACCGTCATTAAAAAAACAACAACAAATGTATTCTCTGGGTCGAAATGACTTAAAAGAGACGTAGTAAACATCATGCTATAGCATCACCTCATTGTTGTCGTCATCGTTATTGTTTTTGTTGATGAAGATGACGGCCACAAAGACTGCGATGCTGATGACGACGAGAACGATGACGACTGATGATGATGATGATGATGATGATGATGATGATGATGATGATGACGATGATGATTCTCTGTCAGCGCTCTTGTTACAGTGGACTACTGCACTGGAGCCAGACCAAACTCGATCTTGCCGCACCCCTACACCTGCACCAAGTTCGTCCAGTGCAAGGACGGGGCTCCCTACGTCTTTGAGTGCATGCCAGGACTCTGCTGGGACAAGGCGTCCAACAACTGTCTTCACACATAGTGACGTCATCCTGGCCTTCCCATGTTCCACCCAGATGATGTCACCAAGCACCTGCCCTGTCATCAGTTGGGCGTTGAATGTGTCGATGTGATTCTTGACTGCAGAATGGACCTTGAAAAAAGTTCGTACTTGATTCACAATGACGTTGGATGCATATGGGCTTGTGGTCGACCTGCACAATGAAGGACCCGTTTGGTTTTACATTGAGCCTACGGATCATTTCTGCGATTCCAGTAGTGACGTCTTGAAGAGAAAAAAAAACCCGAACATTCAGCTTCATTGTTTCCTTGCAAAGAAACTAGCCTTCGTGCGATCGAAAAACCGTGAAGGTATGTCATTACACTTGGTAAATTATGAACTGACATGCCTCAAATCAAAAATCTGCTGAGAAGACGATGTATCTCTTCAATTCTTTTTTCGCTCTCCAGAGAGATGCTGTGAGGCCACTGAGATACATGTATTACTGGAACAGTCTGGCCACATTTTGCTCAGTGGGCTCTGCAAGGACCAAACTTCCTTACTTCTTATCGTCTTGCCATGTAGGTAATCCTCGGCGAAGTCACTTTGCAGCATTTCCAAGAGGCCTTCCATTCGTCTACGAGACTGATTCAAAGCTACAGCAAAGCGCGCGTTTCAACAAAGTTGTCTATGTTTGTTGATGATCGACTTCAGTGGTTGAGAAACCGTGGAACAAACATGTATATGCGAAAGTGTTCAGTCACTCGGAGTCTTTCTCATTGTGCCGTGGATGGAGTTTTGTACCATGCTTCTTCATCAGAAGTGGTGCCTCTACGTTGTATGGGAGACTTCGTGAATTTGGATTGCAATAGAATCTGTAATTAATTGTGGCCATCGAACTGCATGTGAAGATTGTTGATTGGAAATATCATGGTCTCTTCAAGATTGCTAATTTCAGGTTGTCACACTGTAATTTAAAAAACCCGCAGTTAAGTGTTTTTACTTGACACATGAGTTCTGAATTCGTAAACACTCGTAAATCAATAATAATAATAATAATAATAATAATAATAATAATAATAATAATAATAATAATAATAATAATAATAATAATAATAATAATAATAATAATAATGAATAGCATTTGTATAGCGCACTTCTGTACAACTCAATGCGCTGATATAACCACATTCACACGCAGACATTCATCAACAAGCTTACCAACATAATACAACTTACAGACCTGAGAATGGATACAACAACATACATGATCATGAGAAGAAAAATCAAACAAAAGCCAGTCGAAACATGTGAGCCTTCAGTTGCGACTTAAAAATAGGTAAAGTGGGTGCGACACGCAGGCCAGCCGGCAACGAGTTCCAGACAGAAGGGGCATTGAAACTAAAACCACGCTCACCAAAAGATTTTGTTCTACGTTTAGGAATTTTGAGAAGCTTTTCATTTGCTGAACGGAGAGAACGAGATGGTTGATATGTGCGAAGGGATGCCGAAAGATACACAGGAAGAGTACCATCAAAATGACGGTAGCAAAACAGCAATGTTGTACTGGCAGCGGAATTTCACGGGAAGCCAGTGTAGATGCCTAAGCATGGGTGTCACATGATCGCGTTTTCCCTTCCTCAGCATGAGACGTGCTGCGCTGTTTTGAACGCTGCAGACGGTTCAATTGTTATGCTGGAAGACCCGCCAAAACTGAATTACATTAACCCAGCCTTGAAGTGATCCTGGCAGTGACCAGTCTAACACACGCAGTGTTAGAAAGATATTGGCGAATGGATGCAATGCGGCGTAGTTCAAGAGAACAGGCAATGTACTCGTTCTTACTGGTTTTCAAAGCATCAAATTACTTGACCGGAATTCTCAGCTGCCAACAGGCAAGAGTCTGACAGAGTTACTTTTGCCCCTCAGTAATTACCTCCAACACCTTTCCGGATGAAACCCATGGCCACAGAGTTTTCAAGGTTTGCTCCAGCAGCTCGGCCATGGCCACACTCACACACACGTACACACAGCTGGGCTTATTTTACAGAACATTGTGTTCAGCACTGGTGTGTGTGTGTGTGTGCATATGTGTGTGTGTGTGTGTGTGTTTGTGTGTGTGTGTGTGTGTGTGTGTTTGTGTGTGTGTGTGTGTGTGTGTGAGAGAGAGAGAGAGTGAGAGGGAGAGAGAGAGAGAGAGAGAGAGATAGAGAGAGAGAGATAGAGAGAGAGAGAGAGAAAGCAAGGGAGCGAGAGAGAGAGAAAGGGAGAGAGAACTGTTATCATTATTTGCAAATAAAAACAATTTTTACATGTTATAATTGCGACTTTTCGTGGAGAAAGCAATTGCCCACAGCACGTTCTGATCCTGGGCCCAAAGTTGGGTAAAGGTCAAATATTGCAAAAGAATGACAGGGAATGCGAGTTACAGGTATCACAAAGGAACTGATCTAGGAAAAAGTCAAGAAGAAAAGAGCTGACGATACAATAATTCGGTCACAACGACTATCTTGTTCAGAACAGACTTCCGTCTTCGGGACTCGTGTCGACCGAAGCATAGACGCTTGTGAGGACAGTATACATCCAATTGCTACTTCTATGGTAGACTGCTGCCATCCGTGATCTGTGTTTGTGAAGTCTCGCTGAGACTGAAAGTACTCGTACATATACTATTTATCTCGAGGGAGATGCTGTGCATTTTTGAATGGAAGAATGATGGGGGCAGGATAGAAATGGGCATAAACATTGCATTCATTCATTTACTCCTCCTCCCTCCTCTTTATCCTCCCTCCTCTCTCCTCCCTCCTCCCTCCTCTCTCCTCCCTCCTCCCTCCTCCTCCCTCCTCCTCCCTCCTCCTCCTCCTCCTCCTCCTCCTCCTCCTCCTCCTCCTCCTACTCCTCCTCCTTCTCCTCCTACTCCTCCTTCTCCTCCCCCTGCTC
>JAWQFJ010015689.1:90000-97500 GCA_034096865.1 Theodoxus fluviatilis
AAGAAAGAATACATTGTCGGTCACTGTTCACACCTTTTTTGTCTTTTCAGTCAATATTTCGACCGACCCCGGCACCCCATTCTTTACTTGAAGCAAGTTAAGTACGACATGTCAAGTGGCGATTACCCTCGTTACTCGCCCCTTACGAATTGTGTAGGGAGGCGTGATGGGTCTATTCTCCCCCCCAATGCCCCTGTGGTAGGGAGGCGTGATGGGTCTATTCTCCCCCCCCCCAATGCCCCGGTGGTAGGGAGGCGTGATGGGTCTATTCTCCCCCCCCCCCATGCCCCGGTGGTAGGGAGGCGTGATGGGTCTATTCTCCCCCCCCCCCCCCAATGCCCCTGTAGTAGGGTGACGTGATGGGTCTATAATCCCCCCAATGCCCCGGTGGTAGGGAGGCGTGATGGGTGTATTCTCCCCCCGAATGCCCCGGTGGTAGGGAGGCGTGATGGGTCTATTCTCCCCCCGAATGCCCCGGTGGTAGGGAGGCGTGATGGGTCTATTCTCCCCCCGAATGCCCCGGTGGTAGGGAGGCGTGATGGGTCTATTCTCCCCCCGAATGCCCCGGTGGTAGGGAGGCGTGATGGGTCTATTCTCCCCCCGAATGCCCCTGTAGTAGGGTGACGTGATGGGTCTATAATCCCCCCAATGCCCCGGTGGTAGGGAGGCGTGATGGGTCTATTCTCCCCCCCCCAATGCCCCGGTGGTAGGGAGGCGTGATGGGTCTATTCTCCCCCCCCCCCCAATGCCCCTGTAGTAGGGTGACGTGATGGGTCTATAATCCCCCCAATGCCCCGGTGGTAGGGAGGCGTGATGGGTGTATTCTCCCCCCGAATGCCCCGGTGGTAGGGAGGCGTGATGGGTCTATTCTCCCCCCGAATGCCCCGGTGGTAGGGAGGCGTGATGGGTCTATTCTCCCCCCGAATGCCCCGGTGGTAGGGAGGCGTGATGGGTCTATTCTCCCCCCCCCCCCCAATGCCCCTGTGGTAGGGAGGCGTGATGGGTCTATTCTCCCCCCCCCAATGCCCCTGTGGTAGGGAGGCGTGATGGGTCTATTCTCCCCCCCATGCCCCTGTGGTAGGGAGGCGTGATGGGTCTATTCTCCCCCCCCAATGCCCCTGTGGTAAGGAGGCGTGATGGGTCTATTCTCTCCTCCAGGGACTGGATATTTCGGTGCTTCGTGTACGCAAACGATGAAATAAATTTCGACAGTATTTGTCCAGAAATAACCTTTACACATACTCCTTAAATATACAAATGAACACTCGAACAGCAAATACTTCCACGCACGTACACTTTTGCATTCTCGGACAGTAAGGAGCACATCACAGGCACTGCCGTCTATCAATGGCAACCCTATTGGCACGGTGTCCGCCATTTTGGTACATCCTGGACCCTGCAGCTATACGCGGCGAGGTACTTCCGTAGCTATCTCGGCCACCCTCCTATGCAGTGAGTGTCTCCTTGTGAACGAGATTCCGTAGGCAACGCCTAGCCTTCGAGTTTCTATCAATATTCTCGAGGAATACATGACGAAGAAACGCATCCCTGAACACATTGCTTTCTAATCCGAGTCTACTCTCGGGGAGAGTAGATTTCACTTGGCATTATTAATTTCTTCTTGGTGCTTCTATTCACGGTCTAGAAATAGAACATGGTGTCGCTTAATGGGCGTGCTTAAGAAGTGCGTTACCTTTGAAAGCACGCAGGTCGTGTCTTATATTTCCTCCACACCCCTCGATGTGGCTCATATTTCCTCCACGCCCCTCGATGTGGCTCTCAGTGTTTGCGCGCTTTGGCAGTGGAGTATGCACGGCTCTAATGGGGAAATTCACTCCACTTTGTAGAGCCGCGCGACCGCACTCAGGGCTGCGTTGCGTAGACTCGAGGAAAGCCAAGATCTGGCGAGGCACAGGCCGGTGTCAACATGTGCCAACATCAGATTGCCTTTACGTCTGCCTTCACCATGTCGACACCGGCCTATTCCGCGCAAGATCTTGGCTTTCCTCGCGTCCATGCAACGCGCCCCAGGTGACGAGAAAAGCAGTTAAGTACCTGTCGCCGTGTCTGTCAATAACTAGCTGTCCATTTCAGCCGTAAACACACAGGGCATTGCTTCCATTGGTTGCCCGACGGTGGAACTTTCAACTTTTGCAAGATAAAAAGACTAATGTTGGCAGTAACGTTGAGCAAATAAACTCAGCAAATGGGCAAGGATATTCCGAGGTGGGTAAAGAGCATTGAAACATCGACTTAGTGAACGCTCTCATTCAGTGCATTGTTGAGAAGGGTTACCTTTCAGCAGTGAAGAACAGTTCGTTGACTGATATAAACTTGCATTGACACCGCCTGTTAGAACGCCTGCACTCAGGGTGAATCAATGATACTGAAAACATCTCCAAAGATATTAGATTAAATCATATTTCGAACGATTTTTAAACAGCGATTAGAATAGAACAGGACCTGGCAGATTTACGGGTGTGATAATTATTCTGCCGATGTGTAGCATGTCTGCTCTACCGCTTGCATTGTAGTCTCGTGTGTGCGTGTTTCTGTTCATCTGTGTGTGCGTGCGCGCGCGAGCGCGTGTGTGCGCATGTGTGTGCATGTGTGTGTGTGTGTGTGTGCGTGTGTGCGTGTGTGTGTATGTGTCTGTCTATTCGTCCGTCCGTCCATCAGTTTCATGGTCTGCTCGTTTGTCCGTCTCTCCTGCACCCGATTCATCTCTTGTTACTCACGATAATTCTTTCTATTCTTCCTCCTCCTTTTCCAACTCTAGTTCTTGTTTCTTTTTCTCTTGCTCCTGTTTCTCCTACTCCTCTTCATCCTGCTCCTCCTGGTCTTCTTCCTCCTGCTCCTCTACCTCCTGCTCCTCTTCTCCCTGCTCCTTCTCCTCCTTCTCTCCTACTCCTCCTCCTCCTCCTCCTCCTCCTCCTGTCTGTGCTCCTCCTCCTCCTGACTGTATTCCTCTCCTTCTCCTGCCTGTATTCCTCCTCCTCCTTATGCCTGTTCTCCTCCTCCTGATGCTGCCTGTATTCCTCTCCTCCTCCTGCCTGTATTCCTCTCCTCCTCTTGCTGCCTGTATTCCTCCTCCTCCTCCTGCTTGTGCTCCTCCTCCTGCTGCTGCCTGTATTCCTCCTCTTCCTCTTGCCTGTATTCCTCCTCTTCCTCTTGCCTGTGCTCCTCCTCCTGCTGCTGCCTGTATTCTCCTCCTGCTGCTGCCTGTATTCACCCACCTGCTGCCGCCTGTAATCCTCCTCCTACTCCTGCCTGTTCCCGCCTGTATTTCCTCTCCTCCTCCTCCTCCTGCTGCCTGATTTCCTCCTCCTCCTGCTGCCTTATTTCCTCCTCCTCCTCATCGTCTTCCTCATCCTCATCCTCCTCGTCTTCCTCATCCTCGTCCTCCTCCTTCTCCTCGTCCTCCTCGTCCTCCTCGTCCTCGTCCTCCTCGTTCTCCTCCTCCTCCTCCTCCTCCTCCTCCTCCTCCTCCTTCTCGTTCTCCTCCTCTTCCTCCTCCTCTTCCTCCTCCTCCTTGTCCTCCTCCTTGTCCTCCTTCTCCTCGTCCTCCTCGTCCTCCTCGTCCTCCTCGTCCTCGTCCTCCTCGTTCTCCTCGTCCTCTTCGTCCTTCTCGTTCTCCTCCTCGTCCTCGTCCTCGTCCTCGTCCTCGTCCTCGTCCTCCTCCTCCTCCTCCTCCTCCTTCTCCTCCTCTTCCTTCTCCTCGTCCTTCTCCTCCTTGTCCTCCTCCTTGTCCTCTTCCTCCTCGTCCTCGTCCTCCTCGTTCTCCTCGTCCTCCTCGTCCTTCTCGATCTCCTCCTCGTCCTCCTCCTCCTCCTCCTCCTCCTCCTCCTCCTCCTCCTCCTCCTCCTCCTCCTCCTCCTCCTCCTCCTCCTCCCTCCTCTTCCTCCTCTTCTTTTTTTCTCCTCTTCCTCCTCTTCTTTTTTTTCTCCTCTTCCTCCTCTTCTTCCTCTTCCTTCTCTTCCTCCTCCTCTTCCTCCCTCCTCTCCTCTTCTTCTTCTTTTTTCTCCTCTTCCTCCTTATCTTCCTCTTCCTCCTCCTCGTCCACCTCGTCCTCCTCGTCCTCCTTGTCCTCCTCGTCCTCCTCCTCCTCTTCCTTCTTGTCCTCCTCCTCCTTTTCCTCGTCCTTCTCTTTCTCCTCCTCCTCCTCCTCGTCCTCCTCGTCCTACTCGTCCTCTTCGTCCTCCTTGTTCTCGTCCTCCTCGTTCTCCTCGTTCTCGTCCTCCTCCTCCTTCTCCTCCTCCTCCTCCTCCTCCTTCTCCTCCTCCTCCTCCTCCTCCTTCCTCCTCCTCCTCCTCCTAGATGTATTCCTCCTCCTCCTCGTCCTCGTTCCTCCTCCTCGTTCCTCCTCGTTCCTCTCTTCCCTCTTTCCTCCTCGTTCCTCCTCCTCCTTCTCGTTCCTCCTCCTCCTCCTCCTCTCCTCCTCCTCCTCCTCCTCGTTCCTCCTCGTTCCTCCTCCTCTCCTCCTCCTCCTTCTCCTCCTCCTTCTCCTCGTTCCTCCTCGTTCCTCCTCCTCCTCCTCCTCCTCCTGCTCCTCGTTCCTCCTCCTCCTCCTCGTTCCTCCTCTTCCTCCTCATTTCTCCTCCTCCTCCTCCTCCTCGTTCCTCCTCCTCCTCCTCGTTCCTCCTCGTCCTCCTCGTTCCTCCTCCTCCACCTCGTTCCTCCTTCTCCTCTTCCTCGTTCCTCCTCCTCCTCCTCCTCGTCCTCGTCCTCGTCCTCGTCCTCTTCCTCGTTCCTCTTCCTCCTCCTCCTCGTTCCTCTTCCTCCTCCTCGCTCCTCCTTCTCCTCCTCGTTCCTTCTCCTCCTCCTCGTTCCTCCTCTTCCTCCTCGTTCCTCCTCGTCCTCCTCGTTCCTCCTCCTCCACCTCGTTCCTCCTCCTCCTCCTCCTCGCTCCTCCTCCTCCTCCTCGTTCCTCCTCCTTTTCCTCCTCGTTCCTCCTCCTTTTCCTCCTCGTTCCTCCTCCTCCTCGTTCCTCCTGCTTCTCCTCCTCCTCCTCCTCCTCCTCCTCCTCCTCCTCCTCCTCCTCCTCCTCCTCCTCCTCCTCCTCCTCCTCCTCCTCGTTCCTCCTCCTATTCCTCGTTCCTCCTCCTCCTCCTCCTCCTCCTCCTCCTCCTCCTCCTCCTCCTCCTCCTCCTCCTCGTTCCTCCTTGTCCTCCTCGTTCCTCCTCCTCCTCCTCCTCCTCGTTCCTCCTCTTCCTCCTCGTTCCTCCTCCTCCTCGTTCCTTCTCCTCCTCCTCGTTCCTCCTCCTCCTCCTCGTTCCTCCTCCTCCTCGTTCCTCCTCCTCCTTTTCGTTCCTCCTTCTCCTCCTCGTTCCTCCTCCTCCTCCTCGTTCCTCCTCCTCCTCCTCGTTCCTCCTCCTCCTCCTCCTCGTTCCTCCTCCTCCTCCTCCTCGTTCCTCCTCCTCCTCGTTCCTTCTCCTCCTCGTTCCTCCTCCTCCTTTTCGTTCCTCCTTCTCCTCCTCGTTCCTCCTCCTCCTCCTCGTTCCTCCTCCTCCTCCTCGTTCCTCCTCCTCCTCCTCCTCGTCCTCCTCCTCCTCCTCCTCCTCCTCCTCCTCCTCCTCCTCCTCCTCCTCCTCCTTGTCGCCGTCGTCGTCGTCGTCGCCCGTTACCACGTCTATTCTATTAACTGCATATTAAACATTCAATGGCCTTTGACCTGTGCACAGGCGTCTTTTGACCAACCCCACGACCGGGGAGCTATACAAACTGGGAGAGAAGATGAAGCGACCCCTGCTGGCGAACACGCTACGGACTTTGCAGCAGGAGAATGCCACCAGTTTCTACAACGGCTCTTTGGCAGAGAAGATCGTTGCGGAGATTTCGGCTGCAGGTCGGTGTCGCCACTCTTTGGCATAACGAGTCAGTCTTTGTCTCGCTCTAAGTATTGTATCCATCTCCCCGTCTATGGGCTGTAATGCTTGAGCGCATGAATATAAGCACATGCACACGCACACGCACGCACACACACTGGCACGTACACACACACACAGGCACACATACGCACAGGCACACACAAACTATCTCACGCACTCACACACAAACACACATACACACGCACACACACATACACACACACGCGTGCGCGCGCACACACACACACACACACACACACACACACACACACACACGAAGGAAAATATTTCGCCTTACCTTCATACATAGAGCCATCTATATGTAATTGTCCTACTGCAGGCGGCATCATCACCCGACAGGACCTGGCCGACTACGTTGCTGTGGTCCAGGATCCCTTGGTGTCCACCATTCACAGTGAAGGTCAGAGTATCTCGGTCTACTCGCCCCCTATTCCCTCCAGTGGCCCCGTCTACCAGTACATCCTCAACATCCTCGATGGTGAGAAAGTGGTTGATCTGAAGGAAAGCATCAATGCATGATCTAACCTAAAGGAGAAAATAGTAGGGCGTTTGAGTCCTGGCATACTTGCCAAAGTCATCTATTAGGAGTCATTTGATTGGATGCATCGCATGTCTGGGACAATCTTATTTTTAGTAACAGTTGGCATCAAATGGTGTCAATTGGAGGTGATTCGGATGGCATAATTCTCAAGCCTGCATATTTATTTCATTTAAAGAAATCAAATGATCGTATCATGCTTGACAACGCTATTGAAGAGTGTCCCAGTCAGATAATTTGACCAGTGCCTGCTATGTTAATTAATTGTATTGTATTAAACTCTGCTTTTAATTCAACTGTACAGTATGCGAGTGTTGGAATGCTTTGTATGAGTGTGGACTTTTCATTGTAAACGCCATGAGCTTGCCTATTAGGGAAGGTATGTGCGTATAAGTAATCTTTATTATTATTATTATTATTTAATAGCACGAACTGAATTTTCTGAGTCTTCTCTTGAAGGGGAAACTCATGAAGAACAGTTTTTTTCCCGTATTAAGAAATATCAGAGATGCACCTTCCACCACACACTATTTAATCCCATACACAATGAATGAATTAGAAATTGACAGATATTCATCCAGAAATGAACACACTGCAGAGCAGTTCAAGAACAAATGGAAGGAAAAGTTACCAATGCGTTGCACACACCATTCAAATGTATTATAAGTGGCTGTTATTTTTGTTATGTATTCTCCATTTATACGCTATCATGTCCACTTTATATTGGCGTCAACTAGAACATATTGGGATGGGATGAAATAGCAGGGGGGGGGGGGGGGGAAGGGAACATACCTATCGGTGATGGGAATTCGGTAAGATATTGTGAATTCGATCATCAGCACTAGGAAAAGAAATGTAAACTGCTGTTTCACGCACATGGAAAGGGCATGCGTGACTACGGTCATGACTATATAAAATGTATTTATGTTATCAAGTTCCCGAAGAGCACACATTTTAAAATGACGTGTCAAGGACGCGATTTAAACTCTCCCTGGGAATGTTAAGTAGTCGCCGCTTATTAAAAACACATTGGGACCGAACAAAAGTGTTTTTAATAAGCGGCGTTTTTATTAA
>JAWQFJ010015689.1:102500-105000 GCA_034096865.1 Theodoxus fluviatilis
ACAGGACTGGGTAAGACAGGACTGGATTTGACAGGACTGGATGGGACAGGACGGGATGGGACAGGATGGGATGGGACAGAACTGGATGGGACAGGACTGAATGGGACAGGACGTGCGGAGACAGGATGGGACAGGACTGGATGGGACAGGACGGGATGGGACAGGACGGGATGGGACAGGATGGGATGGAACAGGACTGGATGGGACAGGATGGGATGGGACAGAACTGGATGGGACAGGACGGGATGAGACAGAACAGGATGGGACAGGACGGGATGAGACAGGACTGGATGGGACAGGACTGGATGAGACAGGACGGGATGGGACAGGACGGGATGGGACGGGGATGGTTGGGTTGGGTTGGGAGGAGTTGTGATGATATGTAGTGCCATGCGTTGTGCTGCGACGTGACGTGACGTGAACCGATTTGTCGTGACGTAATGCGATGTGATGGGTCGTGACGTAATGCGATGTGATGTGTCGTGACGTAATGCGATGTGATGTGTCGCGACGTAATGCGATGTGATGTGACGTGACGTAATGTGATGTGATGAAGTCCAGTCGGTTCACTGGTAAGTACTAATACGGCATTCCGCATAGCTGGGATTCCATGCATGCCTCCTCGCGCACTGCTCGCCCCATTCAGGAGTCAAAAGGGTTATTGTAACGGTCAGCATTGCATGTAATGGCAATTTAAGTCTTAATACACAGTATTACGTCAGCATTTGACTTGAACGCTGAATTGAAAGCGAAGATGGTGGATGCTATTTTCTGCCCATCCCTCCCAGTATTAATAAGTTTGCATGACTGTTATTATATTCACCAATAATGCGACACACAGAGACCAGAGCGTATGGGTGGGTAGGGGGGGGGGGGGGGGGGGAGGGGAGTAGAGAAGAGGGTAGGTGTGTGTGTGTGTGTGTGTGTTTCTCTCTCACCTTCTTTGGCCGAGTAGTCAACGCGTTGACCTGCATTCGTTTGCGGCCAGTGGGTGCAGCGTTCAAAGCTGCGCGGGTCCCAGGATTGCCTCCTTGAGCAAGGAGCTTCACTCACTTTGCTCCTCCTTGAGCAAGGAGCTTCACTCACTTTGCTCCTCCTTGAGCAAGGAGCTTCACTCACTTTGCTCCTCTTCACCCCAGGATTGCCTCATTGAGCAAGGAGCTTCACTCACTTGTCCCAGGATTGCCTCCTTGACCAAGGAGCTTCACTCACTTTGCTCCTCCTTGAGAAAGGAGCTTCACTCACTTGTCCCAGGATTGCCTCCTTGACCAAGGAGCTTCACTCACTTTGCTCCTCCTTGAGCAAGGAGCTTCACTCACTTTGCTCCTCCTTGAGCAAGGAGCTTCACTCACTTGTCCCAGGATTGCCTCCTTGAGCAAGGAGCTTCACTCACTTTGCTCCTTCTTGAGCAAGGAGCTTCACTCACTTGTCCCAGGATTGCCTCCTTGAGCAAGGAGCTTCACTCACTTGTCCCAGGATTGCCTCCTTGAGCAAGGAGCTTCACTCACTTGTCCCAGGATTGCTCCTTGAGCAAGGAGCTTCACTCACTTTGCTCCTTCTTGAGCAAGGAGCTTCACTCACTTTGCTCCTCCTTGAGCAAGGAGCTTCATTCACTTTGCTCCTCCTTGAGCAAGGAGCTTCATTCACTTTGCTCCTCCTTGAGCAAGGAGCTTCACTCACTTTGCTCCCAGGATTGCCTCCTTGAGCAAGGAGCTTCACTCACTTGTCCCAGGATTGCCTTCTTGAGCAAGGAGCTTCACTCACTTTGCTCCTCCTTGAGCAAGAAGCTTCACTCACTTTGCTCCTCCTTGAGCAAGGAGCTTCATTCACTTGTCCCAGGATTGCCTCCTTGAGCAAGGAGCTTCACTCACTTGTCCAAGGATTGCCTCCTTGAGCAAGGAGCTTCACTCACTTGTCCCAGGATTGCCTCCTTGAGCAAGGAGCTTCACTCACTTGTCCCAGGATTGCCTCCTTGAGCAAGGAGCTTCACTCACTTGTCCCAGGATTGCTCCTTGAGCAAGGAGCTTCACTCACTTTGCTCCTTCTTGAGCAAGGAGCTTCACTCACTTTGCTCCCAGGATTGCCTCCTTGAGCAAGGAGCTTCACTCACTTGTCCCAGGATTGCCTCCTTGAGCAAGGAGCTTCACTCACTTTGCTCCTCGTTGAGCAAGGAGCTTCATTCACTTTGCTCCCAGGATTGCCTCCTTGAGCAAGGAGCTTCACTCACTTGTCCCAGGATTGCCTCCTTGAGCAAGGAGCTTCACTCACTTGTCCCAGGATTGCCTCCTTGAGCAAGGAGCTTCACTCACTTGTCCCAGGATTGCCTCCTTGAGCAAGGAGCTTCACTCACTTTGCTCCTCCTTGAGCAAGGAGCTTCACTCACTTGTCCCAGGATTGCCTCATTGAGCAAGGAGCTTCTCTCACTTTGCTCCCAGGATTGCCTTCTTGAGCAAGGAGCTTCACTCACTTGTCCCAGGATTGCCTCCTTGAGCAAGGAGCT
>JAWQFJ010015690.1:0-7500 GCA_034096865.1 Theodoxus fluviatilis
CCGGCTGTCATTGGTTATCGCGGACTAGTTCGCGCGCCACACCCGCTCAACTGGAGGCATTCCAGCATTGCACAAGGCCCTTATATTTATAGCCTGATTGATCGTGAAGCAAGATAGGACCTTTGTTAACGCTCAAAAGTAGGCCGATTGCCAACAGAGGTCACATGGAAGCTGGGTGCGAGAAGAGAATGCATCGGTGCGGGCTCATAACGCACAACCTGATGTCGAGTGATCTGCCGGATGATCTGTACTTGCGCTGCCACTCTTTTCCTCCTTTGCAAGTCTTGCTTTCACTAGCTGCCGATTTCTTTGGTTACTTTTCTTTCCTTTGAAGGCATGTACAGTGTGGTACTATTATTTAGGCCTGGTAACAGCGTTAAAAGTACGAGAGAGCGCTTCCGAGTCGAATGGAAGGCAGCCATCTTGTCTCCAAGCATTTCGAGCGAATGGAGCTCTCTCATTGGTTCATTCGTGTCAGCTGACCTGAAAGGCTTGAATCTATCCCTTGCAAATGATCATATAGCTCTTTGTACACGAAGCCAAGAGCAGTTATCTCCCTTGCACTGGTTAAATGAAATTCCGCGCTTTCGATAGACACCAAACATGCGAAGGTTTGTTCAAAGTTTCTATACGTTGCCAAGGCCCAAACATTGGCATTTTATGAGCAAAAATTGTGCAACAACACTTTTGTAAGGGTGGGTCATCTGTTTTATTGATGGTTTTTGCAAAGAAAGATGCTATTTTCAAGCTCGACCTTACTAGATTGGCATTGTTGAATCATTGTAACAATGATTGTTGAGGGTTCAAAGAGTGCAAAAAACCACAAATCTCAAAATCGACCATGCAAGCCCAAATGATCAATTTTCACTGCCGTGTCTCCCCTTTAGATATTCATAAATAAATGCATGTTCATTACACAGAGGAAATGCTTGCTTTGTGGTATTTTGTGTCCAATTCTGAGCATTTTTTGTACACATTGTGTTTGTCAATGTTTAATAGTTTCTGAGCTATGTTAATTAGAAAAGCGGAGGGGTGTTTTTGAAAAAACAAGTCTGTTATAGCACCACTGGTGGACAGACAGAGCGTTTTTATGACACCACGGTAAGGGATAACATCCCTTCTGTCATACTCATGGACAGAATGGTCATCCCATCATCACATCCCTTCTGTCATACTCATGGACAGAATGGCCATTCCATCATCACATTCATTCTGTCACACCCATGGACAGATCGGTCATTCCATCATCACATCCCTTCTGTCATACTCATGGACAGAATGGTCATCCCATCATCACATCCCTTCTGTCATACTCATGGACAGATCAGTCATTCCATCATCACATCCATTCTGTCACACTCATGGACAGAATGGTCATCTCTTCTTCATATCCCTTCTGTCATACTCATGGACAGAATGGTCATCTCATCATCACATCCCTTCTGTCACACTCATGGACAGAATGGTCATCTCATCATCACATCCCTTCTGTCATACTCATGGACAGATCGGTCAAGTGTTTGGTACGGTTACACGCCACAGGCTCTCATCTAAAGATGTGGTTCATTTTCATTGGCTGGTGAGGGTTGTAAGTAAGAATTAGCTCTGGGCCTACTTTCATTAATGTAGCTTTAATGCAAGTCGGGGATTGCTATGCAATCAATGAATGAATGAATGGATGGAGTTTTACTGTCAATCAGCCTATGTAGGCTATGCAAGGCCATTACGCACGAAAATCACGAGAACTGTTAAGAGTAAACGCAAATCAAGTCAGGGTGTCCCTAGTTATTTGCCTCTTATGAATGGTGTAGGGAGAATTGGTGGGTCAATTCTTACCCCGAACCCACAGAGGGAGGTTTGCTATGCAAAATGTAGCTCAAACTTGAAAAGCCGTTTTCTTGAAAAGTCCTTTTTTGGTACATACGTATTCAGTTTGTCATAACTCAGCAACTACAGTATTTATAATAATTTTGGTATTATTTTAGAGAGCATTTAGTGTATTTCACAATGAGACAAAAATCTGAAAATCTCCAAAGGTATCTGAAAGACTCATTTTGGGAGGATTGGTCACATATGATAACGCCTATTTCACTTATATTATAAAATTTAAAAAACCACAGTAATAACAATATACAGCAGGAACACATTCAGTCCAAAGCTCACATTTACAAAAGGAACAACAACAATGTATCTGGAAGGCATGCAGGCAAAACACAGTCTGCCCAACTGTTCCCTTTTCTCTGAAAATATAACATTCAGAATTTTTTGCTTATACAGAGTCTCAAATTTATTTTGAAGGCAAAGAAAGTGAAATAGGCCACCTGTACTGAAACCCTCAACAAACTTTCATTTGGAACAAGAAAATGCAACTTACACAATGGCAACTCTAAAAAAACACAACAGAGATAATCCAATGGAATTAAAACAGTGCACACACACTTTAGGGAAACAATTTCATTTGATATAAGCTTAATTGTACTTCAGAACAAATATGACCTACATCTACAACATCCTACTCACAAAAACCACACACACATTTAATATCTCAGTAATAAGGACTGAACCACACACACATTTTCTTTCTCAGTAACAAGGACATATACCACCAGTGCATGCATGCCCTTGCTGATAACTGCTAATAACCACACATTACAAAGACCCATACTAATGATACAATTAAAATATGATGAACTAGGCAAGTATGGTTTTGATAAAGATTAACACTGCATCTTTGTGATGCAAAAACACCCTTTATTCACCTATCATGTAAGCGACCAAATACTAATAAAAAAAGTAAATCATTAAATAAATACTCATCCACAATTAAGGGTTATCCGTAGGTTTTTCAATCAGTCAGAATCAATAGCCACATAAACCAGTATCCTAAAATTCGTACTTTAGTGCATGTCAGCTCTCAGTCAAAAATACAGGTATTACTATTAATCTGTATCTGTTTTTGATCAAATCTTAATCCGAACAAAGGCTTTTGGTCGGTTCATCAGCATGTTCACCAACTCAGAAAAGCATTCAATTACCTACAGCATACAACTTCACTGTGGAGAAAGAACATACGGAAGACTGCAGTTCTGCAAGCTTTCAACATTTATTTGGACATTTTCATGCATGTGAAGTAACAACATCCAGTTATAAGAGCTGTTTGCAAGTTTATCATTGGCGTCAGAGTAGTTCAGGAATTAAACTGCATTAAACAACAGGAGATTAACTTGTGATGTGTGAGGTTTAAACACCCTGAAATTGAACAAAGTCACATTACAAAACCAATCTCTTTTCTCCGTTCAACACAATCAAAACTCACAAATCACTAATAAAAACTCTTGTCAAAAACTATCAGCAATCTTTCAACGTGGCTTTTCAATCTACCAAACAACAACAAAATCATCTCCATCCATGACCAAAGCATGCTGTCCCTCCACTGCCAGCAAGGGGGCTCCACAGACTCAGGTCTCTTTGGTGACCTTCCAGTCGGGGTCCTGCTGGACAGTGGTGTTGGCCGGACCCAGGAAGCAGGTGCTCCACTGACCACTGCCCATCAGGTAGCTGTAGCAAGACAGGATCACCTTGTAGCATGGGCAGAGAGAGAGAGAGAGAGAGAGAGAGAGAGAGAGAGAGAGAGAGAGAGTGTGTGTGTGTGTGTGTATGTCTGTGTGTGTATGTTTGTGTGTGTATGTTTGTGTGTGTATGTTTGTGTGTGTATGTTTGTGTGTGTATGTTTGTGTGTGTATGTTTGTGCATGTGTGTGTGTATTTGTGTGTGTGCATGTGTGTGTGTATTTGTGTGTGTGCATGTGTGTGCATATGTGTGTGTATGTGTTTTTGCACATGTGTGTATATGTGTGTATATATACATGTGTATATGTGTGTGCACATGTGTGTGTTGGTGCGTGTACATGTGCATGTGTGCATTTGACTACAAGTACACATACTTGAGTGCGCATGTACTTGAGTGCATGTATAATGTGCATGTGCAGGTATGCATGATGTTTGTGCACACATGTGCATATGAAAACACAATTCAAACTTTTCATTAGCTGATGGTTCAACATTCCAACAAAGCTGGCAAACTCACATAAATTCAACTTCATGTGTTAATTATACTTTCATTGCATATGGAAGCAGAGTAAACCATTTGAAATAAAATACTGTTCAAGACTTTCTCAAGACTGATTCTGCATTTTCAAGACTTTTTCAGCCTTTTTCTACAAGGACAAAAAAGTAATGATTTTTCAGACTTGTTAAAGTCTGAAATTTAAATTTTCAGTTTCACGACTTTTTAAAGACTTTCCAGAATCTGTGCGAACCCTGTGTGTGTGTGTGTATGTGTGTGCATACCTGTTGGCAACTTCGATGACATCTTTCTTGGAGACATCAAACAGTCTGTCGCGATTGGTCTGTCTCTCGTCGTCACTGATACTGGTCAGGTAGAATCGGGAACCAACGGAGCCTGGTGCCACAGGCTTGTCCGTCTGGAACATTGACAGACAGGGACAGGGGTACAGAAACCGTCAGGCAGTGTGGGAATGGAACACAAATGTAAGTCATCTCAATCTTGACTGCAGAGGTGTGTGAGAGCAGTGTGTGTATCATGTGTGTGTGTATGTGTGTGTGTCTGAATGTGTCTGTGTGTGTGTATGTGTGTGTGTGTGTATTGGTGTGTGTGTGTGTGTGTGTATATGTGGGTGTGTGTATGTGGGTGTATGTATGTGTGTGTGTCTGTATGTGTGTGTGTGTATGTCTGTATGTGTGTGTGTCTGTATGTGTGTGTGTCTATATGTGTGTATGTGTGTGTGTGTATGTGTGTGTGTCTGTATGTGTGTGTGTGTATGTGTCTGTGTGTGTGTGTCTGTTTGTGTGTGTATGTGTGTGTGTGTATGTGTGTGTGTATGTGTGAGTAAATGCGAGTGTGTTTGTGTGGTGTGTACATGTGTGAGTGTGTGTGTGCATGTGTGAGTGCATGTGTGCGAGACATAAACACCAACAGCTAGGAATCTCACACACATGACAGGTCCATGTAGAATTAAATGTGCTGCAGAGGTACAAAGACCTTTGGAGCCAGAAGAGTGGCCGCAGACCTGGGGAAGAGAGCTACGGAGGCAGGGTACTGCCTCTGGGGAACCCTTCTGCTGCAAGACCTGTGGTAGATGCTGTGCCTCCAAAATCAGCCTCTACGCCCACATGAAGATGCACACAAGATGACCTGCCTGCCTACTCATCCGTTGGTTGCGACGGGAGAAGAAGAGAAAGAAGAGAAATGCGTATCTGTATGCATGTGTGTGGGTATGCATGTGTGCGCCTGTGCACGCACATAAGTATGTGTGTGTATTTAAGTATGTGTATGGATCTCATCATATTTTTGTTTTCATATACACATGCATGTGTGCTTGTTTGCTTGTAAGCATCTCTGTGTGTATGTTTTTGTGTTAATGTGTTTATGTCATTGTGCAAATATGCATCGACACACACACAGTATACACACATTATGTGTGCAAGCACACTGGAGGAAACATGCATGCACAGACACAGCACACACAGACACACACACACACACAACACATGCATGCATGCACGCACGCACACACATACACACACACACAGCACATAAACACGCAAACACACACACTCACACACACAACAAACAAACACACACACCGTGCACACACACACACACACACACACACGCACAAGCACACATGCACACACAACACAACACACACATGCATGCATGCACACACATACAAGCATACACGCACACACCCACACTCACACACAAACACACCACACACACACATACACACTAACACACAAACTACACACACACACACAACACGCAAACACACACAGAACAGGACTAGCCAAACAGCAGCATCACCTCCTGGAAGACTCCCAGCTTGGCTTCCTGGACGTCCTGGTCAGAGAAATCTCCCTGCGCTGCCCACCTGCCTGCCTTGTCAAAGACTTCCAGAGTCTGTAGACTGTTGGGGTCCCTGTCAAGGTAAATGGGATAGATGGATGGGTGGGTGGGTGGATGGGTGGGGTGGGTGGGGGGATGGGTGGGGGCGGTGGGTGGATGGATGGATGGGTTAATGGATGGAATGGGATGGGTGGGTGGATGGATGGGTGGGTGGGTGGGTGGGTGGGTGGGTGGGTGGGTGGGTGGGTGGGTGGATGGATGGATAGATGAATGATGGATGGATGGATAGATGAATTATGGATGGATGGATGGATGGATGGGTGGGTGGGTGGGTGGGTGGGTGGATGGATGGATGGATGGAGTTTTACTGCCTTTCAGCCTTTGTAAGCATGAAATTAGCTGGAAATCTGGATTAGCAGGAAGTGAAGAGGAGCTGACTAGTCTTGTCGAGCACCTGGACAAGACCTCACAGGCATATGGCATTGAGATCAGCCCCGAGAAGACCAAGGTGATGACGAACAATCCTCGGGGCTTCAAAATGGAAATCAAAGTGAAGGGCCCAAAACTGGAAGCTGTGAACAACTTCAAATACCTGGGATCTAGTGTGACTGATGAAGGGTCCAAACCAGAGATACTGTCCAGGATAGCACAAACAACAGCAGCATTGGCAAAGTTGAAGCCAATATGGCGTGACAGAAATATGACTCTCGCGTCGAAGATCAGGCTCATGCGCACGCTGGCCATCTCCGTATTCTTGTATGCATGCGAGTCCTGGACACTCACATCTGAACTACAGAGACGGATACAAGCCCTGGAAATGAGATGCTACCGCAAGATTCTGAACATCTCATATAAAGACCATGTCACGAATGAGGAGGTCAACAACAGGATCAGGAGAGCATTTGGACAGTACGAAGACCTGCTCTCAATCGTGAAAAGCAGAAAGCTGAAGTGGTACGGTCACGTGTCAAGAGGCAGTGGGCTGGCCAAGACCATCCTGTAAGGTACCGTACCAGGTGGGAGAAGGAAAAGCAGGCAGAGAAAGAGGTGGGAAGACATCAAAATGTGGACAGGCTTGACCTTTGCTGACTCACAGCGAGCCACAGAGGATAGAGATCAATGGAGGAAGATTGTCCGAAAGTCATCAGTGGTGCCTCAACAACTCATCTCAGGGTTAAGAGACTGAACTGAACTGAACTGAAGCATGAAAATCACTGGAATAGTTCCAAGTAAGCACAATTCAAGTCATGATGTCCCAATGTATTCGCCTCTTACGAATCATGAAGGGAGACACGGTGGGTCTATTCTTTTAACCCCCAACCCACAGGGGGACCAAGGTAAAGGGGGAAAAGGAGATAAAGGTGTGATTATATACAGACTTATCACACGTCTTGGTCTCTGGATGGAAAAAAATTATGGCAGAAACAGAAGACTTTGCAAGAAGATGTTGGAGAAGGGGCACAACTCTAATGTCATACAAACTGAGTGAAGTACAGAAAACCCCCACAAAACAGACTGAATAGACAGAGGTTACCCACAAGACAGACTGAATAGACAGAAGTTACCCACAAA
>JAWQFJ010015691.1:0-5000 GCA_034096865.1 Theodoxus fluviatilis
GGATAGCAATAAAACGGAAACCGCCAGACAGTGTCTGCAGACTGCTGACTTCCGAGAGAAGCAGACAAAGACTCGTACTGCAATCGTGGAGTGTCCAGACACTGCCTGGCCATGGCTCCAAGCTGCCTTTGTGTCCTGCGCCCACTGCATGTACAGGAACAGGACACGGCGTCAGCCTGCTGCTTGCAGCTTGGCAGCTTGGTACGATGCAGATTGTCAGAATGCCAAACGAAAAGCCAGGGCAGCCCTGGCTAAGTATAGGCTTTCTTACACGACAGTAGACAAGGAATTGTACGTCCTCGCTAGGAAAAGCTACAAGGACATGATTAGAGGAAAAAAGCGCCAATATCATCAACCATTTTGCAATGAGATAATTAACGAAGCGGGCGATTCAAAGGCATTCTGGTCCCTTTTGCATCGAGCTCTTCTCATAATTATCTCCCTGCCTGATACTGACATTGAAGTGTGGGCCGAACATTTAAAGAAACTGTTTGCACAGGACAAGTGTGACGCAGCCTATTCCTAGGACGAAGTTGACCGTGTTTGGTACGATGAGTAGACGCTCCAGTCACAGGGGTGGGGGTGGGGGTGGGGGTGGGGGTGGGGTGGGGGTGGGGGTGGGGTGGGAGGTACTATGGGCAATCAGGAAGACGAGATAGGGAAGAGACCTGGAGTGGACGACATTCCAAATGACTTGTTGAAGTTAGCCAGTTACCAGGTGTTGCCTTTCCTTATCAGTTGCATGTTTGTACGGAAGACAATTTTCCCCCGTAAATGGAGTCGCTCTGTTATCATGCCCTTGTCCAAAGCAGATGACAAGCTCCATCCGTAGAGTTACCGTGGAATCTCTTTACTTAGCGTCCTGAATAAAATGTCTTTATCAGTTCTAACGGAACGCCTGAAAGCTTGAGCAGAACATCACTTTAAATATGCTTCGAGCAGGAAGGCTTCCGATCACTACTGTTAAGAACGTCTACGGTAGGGGCAGGGGCAAGCTGTATGCAGCCTTCACAGACTATCTGAAGGCCTTTGATTCAGTGGACGGAGCTTGTCAATGGAAACCCCTGTCAGAAACGGGTGCGACTACGAAGTTTATCAGCATGTTTAAAGCTGTTTATTCTCGGGTACACGCTCGTGTCCATGGAACTCAATCAGAATTGCTTGATTGCTTGGTTGGCGTAAGGCACAGGCCAAGCGAGTCGCCGATATTTTCCCTGTATATTTCATTGGTAGCTCACTATGTTTGAGAACGGGGGCGACATGAAGTGCAGTTTTTACCGGGAACGAGGGAAATCTTTTCGTTTCTATTTGCTGTCGATAGGCCTACTGTGGTCCTATCTACAACACCAACAGGTTTACAAAACCAAACAGACAACCTAGTAGCAATCTCAAGACAACTGGGACTGCTGTCCGTGAACACTGAAAAAAACTACAGTCATGGTTTTCTGTCGAGGAGGTCACCTGGCAAACGGTGAAAAGTGGCTTCTAGATAATGCGCAACTGGAGATTGAAAATCGCTACAAATATCTGGGATACATGTTTTCTACAAAGCTGTCAATTTCAGTGGCACTAGAATATCAGACGGTCAAAGCAAGGCAGAAAGTTCTGCAGCCACTGCAGGCGATGGGGAATCTGCATACCAGGCACAATCTGTATTTCTCAAAGTTTATGATTCCCAGATGCAGCAACTGGATCAGTTATGGGGATTAACCCGAAAGCAAACACTGGCAAAAGCACTTCTTTGCTTGCAAACGATTCCTCAGTCTTGACATGAAATCTTCTAATAGTATGCGTTATAGAGAACTGGGAACTGGGAAGGCATCCCCTCTATGTGAAATATTGGCTGAAGATCTGTAGAATGTCTGAAAACACTTTCAAAGCAAGATTATCTCATGATGATCATGATGATGAACATTACAGTACCAGGAGATTATAATTGGGCGAGACTGGAGAGGCAATGTCTAGCAAAGTACGGATTCAGATAACTTTGGGTAAATTCTGGTTCAAAAATGAGCAAGGTTTCCTCGAAACCTGAAGCAAAGGTTACGGAACGTGTTTCGACAGGAGTGGATAGCCACGACGGATGAGAGCGAGAGATTTACTTTGGACAGATCATTTACAAATACGTTTCAGTGCGAAGGTGATTTTAATTACATAATTACATAATTTAAAGACAGAGACTGCTCTATGTGCTTCAGGCTTGGTGATAATGAGAAAACGAGCAATGAACGACCCAGAGCACAACTGGATGGATATGAAAGATGTTCTTTTGTGGGATGTTGAGAATGAAACACTTTATTCTAAGTTACCCTATCTATTCTGACACAAGAGGAAAATACGTGGCAAAACATAAGCAAAAGTATAGACATAACGACGTATCGCACTTGTTAAATGAAAGCGATTTACAAAGGACACTACATGTTGCTATGCTTGTTTATTACAGTTTGAAGTGTCGCAATTAATAAACACATTTTTGAAAGCTCAAAGAACCCTACACAATCTCTCCTGTGGCCCGTAAATAAATCAAGTAATCACCTGTCATGTTGGGACATGTAGAGTCTGTGACTGGAGCTGCACTCTGTGTGCATATTTTGTCTCGTTACAGTCTCTCCCTAGAGAATCATCAACCTTGTTGTGTACTCTTCACTTGCGGTGCTCTCATTTTGTTACCACTGTTTCAACTGAGCCCGTTTTACTCTGAGGATCACATTCGTTCTGTTCTAAGAATATTCTAAACATTCATTTCGATCGCTGTACAATTTGAACTGTTATCACTCCGCCAAGGAGGACACGTGTTCCCCTGAGTTAGCTCGTTCTATATTCGGTAACACAACTCCAAACGTTTGAAATAGATTCTGATGAAATGTGGTGCAAGGAAATGTTTTTTCCCAAGGAACAATTCATTTAATGTTTTAGGTTATGTTATCTCGTTTTGGAAATACAACCATAAACATTAATTTCATCGCCCTAGGCTGTGACTGGCATGTGCTGCAAATTGGCGTTTGCATTCCACACTCAGATACCACCGTACTAGCAGGCGCTAAAATGACCTGTAGCGTCAGGCCTGGCTAGCAGAACATGCTGCCTGGATTATACAGGCCATGATGCCTTCACCACTTCGGCTGCCTTGGCGGAGGTTTGCGCTCTCCCACTGATTTCTTGTTGCAACAATTTGAGCATGTGAAATAATGGTAGCCAGGTTGGGTCGTTGACCGCAATAAAGTTTCAAGTTCAAATTCTCTCCCAAAAAATCGATTTTGCTGAAAGAAGATGTAATATAAATAAAAGTAGCAAGTTATTTCACTTCACATTATCTTGCAAATTGTTTTTTTATAATTCGATTTACTCATCAGACACCCCGAAGGACACGGAGTTTGCGTGAAGTGGAATCGTACCACCCTAGAGTTCAGACACTGGAAAATAAACCCCAGACATAATGTATTTGCTGTCAGCATGCAAACTTATGCGTGAAAAAAACTGACGACCCCTAGTATATTGCACTTTCCACTGTGTGAAAGGACTACCTATTCTGTGAACCCGAGTTACGTGACTCTGGAACAGTTCTCAATGAATGCGTAATAGACTTGACCCTTCGCATTTCAGCATTGTGCCAAAAATAGTTCGTTCTGATAAAAAAAAATCTCCACTTTTTACAGAAATCATTCAGATGTCAAAACTTGTTTTCATTTCCACACAAACATTTTATTTTATCAAATAAACGCTTGTTTATTGCCTCAACAAGAGTAAGTTAAGAGTTTTGTGCGAAATAGCTTTAGAACTACTTTAACGGCGTATGTCAGGGAGCAGATCGGCTATCCCACAAGCCTCTCGTGTGACCTCCATTGCATATGTAGAACGAAAACCTTCCATCACGTGATGTTAACTGGGCTAGAGACACTTTCGCCAGTAGGCGAAGTCTGTAGTGAACTAAAATGAAGACTACCAGCATCGGATCTGAACATACCTTCAACAAGGAATGAGCGGGTCAGTGCTCCATAGTAGTTGCTTATCGTGACGGAAAAGCGTGCTGGCACGGCCCTCACAGTCAGCGTGCTGGAGTTGCTTTTGTGGACTGCGTTCTCAAATACAACTCTGTCTGGTCCGACTCGGCTCCAGCTGATCGTTGGCTGAGGGTTTGCCTCGAACTCGACGACCAGATTTACGGTGTCCCCCTTGTGGGCGTTCACAGTGATGGTGAGGCTGGTACTCTTTCCAAGTGGTAGCGGTTCGTCTGAAAAGTGTACATCACCGCAACAATGACTTTTACTACAACGATGATCTTCGCAAACGCAAGTACAAAGTACACACACGAAGAAGCATGCATATATACACTAACGAACATGCACACACACACCCGCGTATGCGAAGTCACTACTATACCTGAACTAGTGCACCAGGTGTTAAAGGGAGATGTAGTGTAAATGAGGTTACACAAACGATATTTTTCCATTGAAAGTTTAGGGGTCCCAGTAAGGATTTTTTTTGTCCTTGACTTTTCACTGTACCAACATACGTGTCTATGTTTCAATGCATTCTAGAGACAGCTGCTGAGGGAAGTTACTAGAGATCAAGTGAAGGAAAGTTTTTTTGGCGTTTTCTTCGTAAAAAACCGTTTCCCGAAGGCAGAACCTCCTTACTACGCAGAGACCATGTCCCCTCTCTACGAGGGTGAACCGACGGAGAAACGACCGACGTGCAGTGGCCGCATGAAAGACGCAATACAGTGCGATGCTTATGTCAAGATTCTATTGCAGTCCAGTGGTCACAGCGCTCGCCCACGTCGCCTGCGACAGGCGGTAGCGACGTCCAAAGCTGCGAGGATGCTGCAGTCGTGTCCTCAGTCAGGGCGCTTCGCTCGCGCAATCTTTGTCCACCCTTGAGTAAAAGCGGGTACTTGTGTGTGCAGTGATGGCGCCTTGCAGTGCGATAACCCTTGCATGCAACCATGATCCAGCATCGTTCTGGAATGTTCCTCAGACGCTGAAGGTGCTGGTACCTGA
>JAWQFJ010015691.1:10000-11947 GCA_034096865.1 Theodoxus fluviatilis
GAATGAGAAACTCTTTGTGTCTAGAACCAGGCATAGCTCTGCCCTCCACCTTTCTGCTGAGGTGGAACAGAGAAGAGGGGAAGGCGAATGTTTGATGGGTCTTCCCTCTGCACACTGATGCTGGCAGTTGTTCCACATTTCATCGTTTCACCCTGTACAGGATGAAAGTACCAAGCCACATTCGCTTTCCACTAAGTGTGGAATTCAGGACGAGGGATATGGGCCGATGATGAAGTTGCTGACTGGTTGTTTGAAAACAAAGATTGTGCATCAGCGATGGTGGTAGAAAAGGTGAAGGAGTGCTAGCAGTACAGCAGTGACCAACTGGATAGAAAGTTCATGTGTCGGTGAGTAATGATGGGAGAGAAGGAGGATGAGGGGCTGTACTGAAGACAGTGACCAACTGGATAGAAAGCTCATGTGTCGGTGAGTAATGATGGGAGGGAAGGAGGATGAGGGGCTGTACTGAAGACAGTGACCAACTGGATAGAAAGCTCATGTGTCGGTGAGTAATGATGGGAGAGAAGGAGGATGAGGGGCTGTACTGAAGACAGTGACCAACTGGATAGAAAGTTCATGTGTCGGTGAGTAATGATGGGAGAGAAGGAGGATGAGGGGCTGTACTGAAGACAGTGACCAAGTAGATATGCATTTTTGGAAGACATTGATACTGGAGGAAGAGGATGAGGATAGGGGCTGATACAGGAAATAAAGACTAGTTGGATACAAAGTTTGGATATCAGTCATGCAAGGAGACCTAGAGAAAATGGGAAATGTTGGAAATAAACCAATACAACAATGGAGTATGGAATACGGTGATGGAGACGGTGCATTTCTTTAATGGCAAGCTTGTCTTTGAAGGACTATTTGTCTGGGATCGGCACAGTGTCACAATGTCTGTGACGCATACATCGTCATTTCTCATACTGCACGTTCACCTTGTGAAGGGCCCAAGAGAAATGTTTGGTCATGAGGATCTCAGATGGGCTCTGCACTCTGAGCACATGGACATGAAACAAGAGTTTGTGGGTTCGGTTCCTGCTTGAGGTGTGAAACTTTTTATGTTACTTCCTCATGGGGCTTTGGATCTGTAACTAAACTTCCATATTCTGAATTAGGACATGGTGGTTTTTGTGGTTTTGTTTTGTTGATTCAGAATGAGAATGTACCGGAAGTTTTTCAAGTCATGAAGTTTGCTGAAAGTGATTTTGACAGCAAGGAGCTTCTTAATAAAGGGAAATGACAACTGGAAGACTTTCTTTCATTGTGAAGGCACGTACATGAGTCAGATAATTCACTTCTTACAAGTCTGTATGTCAATGATGACCAGTTTGGCCAGGTGCTTATGTACTCACATGATAGAAGGGAACATTGCATTACAAAATGCATTTGGAGACTACTGCTATATCTTTACAAGACCAGAACTGCAGTTTGTTACAGGATTGGCATTGAAGCTGCCCTGGTCTCTGATAAGAGTCCCTGAGCAGGATGCTTACCTCACTTTACTTCTCCCTGCCAAGGAGCAATACTGGGCACCTGTGAAGGCTGATATGAAAAAAAGCTAGAGAGAGATGACTGCGGTGTCTTGATGCCCATCCTGTTGCCAGGACACGAGGGAGTGGAGTTGGCACTGGAATGAGAATTGGGGGCCTGATGACCAGGGGGTAAATAAGTGCAGTTTGATTCCTTGGAATCTGATGGAAAGTCACAACTCACGTGGGACATTCTCATTTTAGCAAAATGTATTGATTAGGATGACTTGAGTCTTCTTCATTAGGGCCTGAAGCATGGCTGATGCAGAGATAGGTACACTGGGGAGAGAGAATGACGAGGCAGAGGGAGGTGTGCCATCCACAGGAAGATGGTGCACTGACACAGGAAACAGGCTTGGTCATGTTTCATGGCTTGCTTTCATGTGGGCTTGCTTAGATCCCGTGTGTATACACA
>JAWQFJ010015696.1:0-12500 GCA_034096865.1 Theodoxus fluviatilis
TTTATTAATGACATTAATGTACTTGGGTAACTTCTAGTCTGTATTATTTTCTTCTCTGGATTGCATAGTTCACAGCAATTTCCTTAATCTTTGATTCATGATCATGGTAATGGAAATTTTTTAAATGATCGGTCAGTGATTACCTACATTACCAGACATGCAGACATGGAAGATTTTGTATGTAAAAATTCCTTTCAAGTCTGTTTGTGGATTGTTCTTGGCCATAGAATTTATTTTGGATGTGTTATGAACCAGAATAAATCAGCAAAAGTGCATTTGTTGAACAGTTTACTGGAATTTAGTTTCTGTTGAAGTAATTGAAGTTCCCCCCATCAACAACCAATAAGCACAATGAAAAAAACAACAACCACAAGCTGAAAAAAAATCCTATCAAGATAAAGGAAAATGCTAGTTACACTCACACTGAATGAATTCTTTTTTCATGCATTACAACATCAGCATATGAACAAATATTATTTCAAGAGATGACCAAGGCAAGAGTTGGCAAAACTCTTCAACTCTGATTCAGAATCACTCAATTGTGATCAAGCCTCAAGGCGATATTTATCATCTAACGTGAATCATTCATTATCAAGACTGCTGATTTGCTGAGGTGCTGACGTGACTAAATCAGCAGATTTTCGAAAACAAATATCGGCACACCTACAAAAGCAAAAGCCACAAGCTTCCTCAACCAGTTCAGCAGATTTAGATTACACTTCAAGTTCTGTATTTTATTGCGCTTAGCTCAAAACACATTTATATAATCATTACTTACCTCTCTTTATTTTTCCACGGAAAACTAAAAAACGACTTCTGTGGACAGGCATAGCGCGAGTTAACACAGTTAATCGCACTGCAATGGACACCTCCTTGCCTTGATTTCTTCTTCGTGGTCGACATTTTTGACCGGCTAATCACGACTACGATTTCTGTGGACAGGCATAGCGCGAGTTAACACAGTTATTCGCACTGCAATGGTCACCTCCTTGCCTTTGAAAGTTAGTTGGAGTTAGGTTTTCATGTTTGTCTGATTTAAAATCTCGCATAAAAATTGTTCAAGATGAGTTCAGAAAAAGCTCGAGGTACGACGAACGAGTAATGTAATATTGAGCAGTGCGCTCGCTCTATAGTCAGTGTCTGAAATAGCCACAACCTTTTAATTTCCCTTCAGTTCATTGTATGACTGAAATCAACCCTCTTAATGTGACATTCCGCTTAGTGTGAAAATTTTTTCCTGTCCCTCAATTGAAGTTCACAATAAGAGGATTCCACGATCCACTGATTGTTATGCTGACGGTATGTGGAAGTTGTCTTCGTTGACTCGAGGGACACCGTTTCCGCTTGGTGGCGCGCGTGACCCTAATTTCGCCGGAAGTGGCCGGATGAACCATCTTATTGTAGACGGTCTTTGGCCTATCTAAGTAGGTGGAGACAACCGACTTGTTACGTCTCCCGTACCTCTATGGACACTGTGGGTTGGCGGTGTTTGTGTGTGTAAGTGTGTGTGTGTGTGTGTAAGTGTGTGTGTGTGTGTGTGTATGTGTGTGCGTGCGTGTGCGCGTGTGCGAGAGAGAGAGAGAGAGAGAGAGAGAGAGAGAGAGAGAGAGAGAGAGAGAGAGAGAGAGAGAGAGAGTATAGGCCCACCACGTCTGTCGGCGGGATTCATAATAGGCGTATACGTAGGAAAGTTGAGACGTTATTTGCTCTTACTGGAACCAGCTCCAGTGATTTTCGTGGTCAATAGCATTACATTACCCAAAGTGCATGATTACTCGTAAAACCTCATCAGTCTACTGCAGTATGTGTCTCTCTGTTTGTCTAATGTAGAAACTGAGAGTTTGGTGTTCAGTTTGACGCTGCTTTCGCGTGTGTACCGGCCACGGAGAAGAATGTGTACGTTTATTTCAAATCGTTACAGATGCTATCGCTGTCTCTCTGAATGCAACAGAATGGAGGAATATATTGCGTGTACAAACAATATAGCTGCAGTGATCTTCCATCTTGAAAGCCTGCTCAGGTCTCATACTTGCGTCAAGTGCTGTTACAGTGAGTGAGTGAATGACATCTTACAATGTAGCAACCTCTGCAGGCAACGTAGGTCCGTTGATCACGAAACTATGAGAGCTGGCTAAAGCACGAGTAAGTCAAGTCACAATTTCTTCGTCAGTCGCCTTTCACGATTTGCATTGGGAGGCGCGGTGAGTATTCGATCTCTCAACCGACATGGGGCTGTGTGTATCACAATCAGCAGCAATTCCGACTATCCCTTGTACTCCCAAGCTGTGGTCAAGGAGTTGTTCCTACATGCATCAGACATGACCGAGGCCCTTACCCGCTCAGAATTGCGATTGAACTATTTCTCAGTAAGGATTATTATATTAATATACTAACTGCAATCTAAGATGGCCGCTAACTTTGACACCTGCTGAAATTATCCAACAGACATTGCTGTTCCTTTGTTGATGGTCATATGGGTTAATACGATCTCTCTGGGTTATCGTGATGATCCCCTTCAGTCTCTGGGGCTTGGGTAGGAGGGGGAGAGAGGGCGATTTCCCCACCAGTCTCTTGAAGCAGGAGTCTTCTCTTCTTAGCTGCCAAGGGACTGGTACAGGGGTGTATTTGTACTATAGCCAGGTTCCCAGTCACTTTCTAGCTTTGTGAGTCCCCGACTGGATTGGTCAGAAAAAAAATCCACCAGTTTTCCATTTGCCACTTATGACTACAACTCTAAATTTATAAATTAAGTGTCAAGTTGGCGCCTATTTTTCAAACAGGGAGGGTGCTCTACTTTAGAGTCAAACCCACACAATGTTGATGCTCAACCCCATTCCAAGATACATCTATATACACGACACTTATCCGTAACACAAGGGAAAGTATGTCGCGTGGTTGGAATATTGGACTTGGAGTCGCTTGTCGCCTGCGAGTACTGCGTTTTTATCCATGCATATACTTGAGTTGCATCCGACAACAAGGTACTTAAAGCACACCGTTCCTCTCTATCCAGAAGTAAAACTGGTTACTCTTGAGAGCAGCTGTGGTGAAGTGAGAAAGATGACTTTGGCTCTTTTATTCGTCGCGTGACTGGATGCTCTGAGACAGCTGAGATGGAGCTAGATTCATTTAGTATGGATCGGTGATCGGAGGATAAAAGCTTGCAGTTCTCCCTCCTTATAGCCGGTGAGTCTTAGAATAAATACAAGTACATATTCTGTGCCTCTGTCATGACATGAGATAGCTCAGTCTGATTTCAAACACAGATAAGCAGTCAACAAATCTACTGCAGTACGTTTTTATTTAGTGATATTTGAGACTGTACGTATTTACAAGCAGTGGCTATGGTGTTTAGGCTATGGTGTTTGCTATCGTGCGAGGTGGCATTGAAATGCAGTAAATGTACGCCGTTACCGACTGCAGTCTTGCCGCTGTCTGCCCATGCAGGTGACGTGGAAGACAGTCAACCAGACGGAGTTTGAGTCCAGGCTGCTGGAGATTCGGGCCGGACGCAGCTACTCCGTGCTGCTGGACAACGTCAATGTCATCTTTACTACCAGTCCTGACAAGGACGCACGGGTCCTTGGGCAGCCCACCTTCGCCTCCCGCTCCCATCCGGGCTCCTGCCGCGTCAGTTTCCAGCGCACGCACCCCATCCCGTCATACTCGCCAGGAAACCAGTCCGAACTGGCTGCAGAGATGTCCTTCATCAGGGTCAGCGACTTGCTGGCGTGCCCGCACATACGCCTCTTCCCGGACGAGTTTCGTCTGTCCGAAGAGAACCAGACTCTGAGCGTGACCTGGCTGGACGAGCCCCTCAACGAGACGGACTATGAGCAGGACGGCGACCAGAACGTCAAGATCTGCCTGCACTACTTTCGCCCGGAACGTCTGCAGGCCGCCTTGAAGAAAGGGTCAAGTTCACTACCCGAGGTCATCGTATCCATCGTCTGCATCAGCGTGTCGCTCCTCTGCCTGGCCTTGACCTTTGCTGCCTACTGCGCGTTGGGGGCTCTGCGCAGCCTGCCCGGCAAGAACAACATGAACTTGACCTTCACCTTGTTCTGTGCGCAGATCCTCTACGTCGCGGGCTCTGGCTTGACTGAGGTATGACGTCACAGAAAGTTGGGGTTGGGGCACGTGGGTGGTATATAGTAGGAATTGAGGTGAAGGTGGACAGGTGCGTTGAGCAGGAGGTTTCTAGATTTTCTCCATGATACATTTCTCCTCTGGTCTCATAGTTTATGGAATTTATGGGTTGCCTTAGTAATCAGTCATTGAAACTGCGTGAAGAATTCGAATGCAGCGACATTACTAAATGGCATTGAAACGCAGTCGATCACTCGATGATTTCTTCTTCGCCTACATAGCTGATTTCCCCCACGTAACACTTACAACGTATTTTGTAAATTAACAAAATAAAATCACGAAAATAACATCGCGGATTTTACGAACAAATGCTCTTTTCATTTTGCATCCGATATGAAGTATTTTTGTAAGTGGTACCAGTGCTTTAGATGAAAGTCATTGTAGGTTCCCCTGTAATCCTAATGTTTCATTGAGCATTGCCCATCATATTCACCCACACCTATGTGAGTGTGTGAGTGGTTCTGATCATCACATATCCCCTCTTTCACTGTATTTCTCTGTAAGTCATCGCACGTCACCTACTTACATGTCTGTCTCTGCATGGGTGTAGACGAGTTGGTAAAGCTCTCGAACCTCAATCGCTTGTGCCTTGCATGTGAGGCGACCCTGGAGTTGCGTCCTTGGGCAAGATGTCTAACTTGCAAAGGTTCTCCTCACACACAAGTAAAACGGAAAGCCCTTAGAACTAGATGACTAACTTGCAAAAGTTCTCCTAACACACAAGTAAAACGGAAAGCCCTTAGAACTAGATGACTAACTTGCAAAAGTTCTCCTAACACACAAGTAAAACGGAAAGCCCTTAGATCTAGATGACTAACTTGCAAAAGTTCTCCTCACACACAAGTAAAGCGGAAAGCCCTTAGAACTAGATGACTAACTTGCAAAAGTTCTCCTCACACACAAGTAAAACGGAAAGCCCTTAGAACTAAGACAACATTTCAAAACCAAAAATGTTCTGCATCCTAGTTGCATGCTCCCACCCCCCGGAGTTCAGATGGTGTTGGCATGGCACATTGAGTGGCTCAATGGCTAGGACGTTAAAGTGTGTAGAGTTTGAGCACCCATTACTGGGTGAACAATTGCTGTTAGAAAAGTAGGAACAGTCGTAGGGTATCGGACGAAAGAGTAACTAATGCACGGCCAGAGCCGCTCGATTCTCCCTCGTCAGCTGGAACCCCTGGCTGCGAACGTCCACCATACCAAGTAAAGGCCTTTGAAGGTTTTTGTTCTCGTCACCTCTATACAAAAGCCATGCATTTCAGGTGCGAGGCGTGTGCGAGGCCATGGGTATTCTGATCCACTACTGGTGGCTGGCAGCTTTCTGCGCCATGAACGTGTGTGCCTGGCACATGTTCCGCGTCTTCGGGGCGCTGCGACAGCGCGAGGAGGAGTGCGAGGGAAGGCGCCGTTTCCTGCAGTACTCAGTCTACATCTACGGCATGCCTGTCCTCGTCGTCCTCGTCACTCTCATCGCCCACATCGTCGCCACCGAAGGCGCCGCCATCGGCTACGGAGGCCGGACGTGCTACCTGTCCAGTGTTATCGCCGTCGGCCTCGCCTTCGCCCTCCCCGTCGCCGTCATCGTCATCGTCAACATCGTCTTCTTCGTGGTCACCGTCAGAGTGATTAAAACTTCGCCCAAGGTTTGATTCTCCCAGATTGTTGTTGTTGGTAGTGGTGGTGGTGTGTGGTGTGTGTATGGTGGGTGGTGGATGGGTAGTCGGTGGGTGGGTGGTGATGGGTGGGTGGAGATGGGTGGTGGGTGGTGATGGGTGGTGGGTGAGTGGTGGGTGGGTGGAGGTGGTGGTGGGTGATGGATGGGTGGTGGGTGGTGGGTGGTGGGTGGTGGATGGTGGTTGGTGGTGGGTGATCGGTGGTGGGTGGTGGTGGGTGGGTGGTGGAAGGTGGAGGGTGGTGGGTGGGTGGGTGGGTAGGTGGGTGGTTGGGTGGGTGGTGGGTGAGTGGTGGGTGGGTGGAAGTAGGTGTTGGTGGGTGGTGGTGAGTGGTGGGTGGGTGGAGGTGGGTGGAGGTGGGTGGTGGGTGGGTGGAGGTGGGTGGTGATGGGTGATGGATGGGTGGAGGTGAGTGGTGGGTGGGTGGTGGGTGGGTGGTGGGTTGGTTGGTGGTGGGTGGTATAATATCAGTCTTTGTTGTAATGAAGTGAGACGTTAACCTTCTATTTGTTGATTCATCTTTAACTTGACATTGTATTTTCCCTTCCTTTGTCTTGTAGAGGCGTAGGTGTTCGCGCGCGAGCTCATACACATATACACACACACACACACACACACACACACACACACACACACACACACACACACACACACACACATTTCTATTCCTTTTATATTTCAAAGAGTGGTTGGGAAAACTAAGTTCTCTTTTAAACCTCATGTTGTATCAACGAAGTTTTTGTACTTTTTTCAACATCATGAACGGCAATGATGCGAAGTCTTGTGACAATGTTAGGCGACTGTTGACGGGTTGACAGATGTTTTGTTTTTGTTTCTAAGGAGAACGCTAAATCTTAACCAGCTTTTTGCCTTTACATTGGCTCTCTCCATCTTCTGGATGGTGCGCGAATTCTACACTTTTTACTCCCTTGTTTCATGGGTTTGCTTTTCATGATACGTACATCACAACTCCTGGTAAGCTAGGAACGAGGCCACGCTGAAAGTTCAACAGTCATTACTAACAGTTTTCAAGCTTAGCCTTATCAGCTGCCCAGTCCTTCTCCTAAGTCACTAATGGCTGCCGACCGGTCCGATGGATGACGAGGCGAATGACGCACTTCTTGCTGCAGGTGGAGAAGAGTCGCCAGGACGAGGGTCACGCCCTGGTCTACATCAAGCTGTCCTCCCTGACTGGACTCACCTGGACGCTTGGCTTCGTCGCCATAGCGACCAGGTAAATGCACTTCCGGTCTCCGAATTGATGACGGCTCAGCTCGCATTAATTCTTTCCGTTGTTGTTGGCTTTTTTCTCAGGGGGATGGCTTGTGTGGAGTGTGGGGAGTGAGGGAGCTG
This sequence comes from Theodoxus fluviatilis, assembly GCA_034096865.1. Lineage (NCBI taxonomy): Eukaryota > Metazoa > Mollusca > Gastropoda > Cycloneritida > Neritidae > Theodoxus > Theodoxus fluviatilis. Next base: position 7,176 of record JAWQFJ010015696.1, read on the forward strand.
TCAGAATCATCAGTCCTCCTACCTTCCTTACTCCTCAATGATACTAGGCGTTTCTCGCAGCTATTAGCCACTGCACTTTTGTCTGCATCGCTACCCTCTCTCGTCTTTACCTCTTTCTTTGTGGTTCAGCACAATTGCTGTTAGTCTTAAACGTAGTGATTGAGATGACTGGTAAGATACTTTATTTTATGCTGTCCTTAGAAAAGGTTGTCTGCTTGAAATGGTACGGCGCAATTTGTTTGCATTCACTTATTCATTTACTCATTTATTTATTGAATCAATCATTCATTCGTTAATTCATTCGTTCGTTCATTCAAACATTATTCAATCATTCTTTCACTGTCTTCTTCGTTCCAGATTGGCGGTGCTGAACTACCTCTTCGTGGTGGTCAATGCCAGTCAGGGGGTCTTCATCTTCTTCTCCTTTGTCTGGAACGCGCGTGTGCGCAAACTGCTCTGCGCATCCATGCGTGGACGCAGGGGGTCCTCCACGGGCACTTCCGGTTCCTCCTCCAACACCACAAAGTCCACCACCCAGGGCTCTGCTTACACCATCAAAGCCTAGACGGCTGTGCTTGGCCGGCGAGTTTCTGTGACTGGGGAAGCATGAGAAGTGCAAAGAACGACTCCGAAGGGACTACTGACATGTTGTATTGGGAATGCGGGCTGCTGTAGGTGGAGATGTTAGAGGATAAAAGAATCTCAATTTGAAGACGTTTTGCGAGAGAAATTCCTTGTGCACCTGTCGCAGATGAGTGTCAACAAGTGAGACGGAATTTGGTATGCACGTTTGTGTTGGGAAGAGGCGCTACATTATCCCTGGTGATGAACTCGGTAGACATCCTACTGTCTCGAAAGACAAGAATCGACCCCCCCAAAAAAGAAGAGAAAAGTGTGTCACCCCTATCGAGGACGGCGCTAGATGTAGCTATCCATGTAAATTGTAGCTTGGCAACTTTTGCTTCATTTCTTGCAGGTGTAGCACAATGTCCAGGAAGAATCTTCTTGCCTGTTTGTGACCGTGCACGAAATATTACAAGCTAAAATGTCAAAAATAACAAATCAGATTTGTCAAAGACATTTTTTTCTGTTTTGAATACAAATAGAAAAGGGGAAAAACACGTGCTTGTTATGCATTTTGTTTACATAAATGTTATACATTGTTTAACCCTTTAAAGAATTTACTGGACGTTTGCTTGGCAGCTGTTCCTGGTTATTTAACCTAGTTTCTCACATATGCTCATTCGAATATACACACATACACTGTGATATTTTCTCAGCCAGATGATGGATCCTTCGTTTCTTACCTATCCTGGCGCTCTCCATCATTGTGCCTCTCCAGCAATCAAGGTTATCTGCAAAGTCATCCTGACTTTTCACCATTTTGCCGATGAGTAATCCATTTGAAATACAAACATACAATAAGAACATACAACCATATATATATTTGTGGGATGGGCAACGGTCAGAATACATAGATGAATATATGTGTTGCAAAGCGCAACGATTAGAGGGTTCGTGGGGATCGAGGAGGCTGGGTTTAAATGATAGGTTAGAATTGTCGAGAGATTAGAACATGAGGGTAGTACATTTGTGGATATATGCTGGAGAGAAAGAATGACACATCATGAGTGTTCCCGGTGATTAAATACAAAGCTTTAGCTCGCCAGCGAATGGCATTTTGAAAGTGTAAATGAGAAGGTAGGCCTACATCCTTTGGATGTGATTAAATTTTCAGCCTATCAGTGTGATTATTGCAGAACTCTCATGTTAATAGAGCAAATAATGGATTAAAAAAGGATATCATTCAATATTATCAAGCCCGGGTGGTTTAACACAGAAAAAACACATCAGCATATTCACGATACACCATTTGCTGCATTGGTTTGGTGGTGGTGGTGGTGGGATGAGGTATGGAGGATGGGGTTGGGTGGGTATTGGTGTGTGTCGGTGTGCTACAGCTAACTTTGCAGAAAGTCTTATTGTGTGGACATAGAGGACGGAAGATTTGTCAAACAAATGCGTCGTATTGGAACTTTCGTCAATTTTTATCTCTGTTCCCTTGTTTCCTGTCAAACTGCATCACACGGGCACACTGATAGATCAAGCTCACTTTATGAGTAATAAGGTTAATTAATGTTTCATCCCCGCGTTTGTGTCTGTGTCTCACCTCGGTACAAGCATTCAAGAAACAAATGGACATTTTGTTCGCGCTTTAATTCAAACTATGAATCTTGTCCTCGGTCAACCCAGTAGTTGTTAGGCGTTTCGAGGATTTACTGCATGATCTCATACAAACAATCTCTTTGTGTTCTGTACTTTGCAGACATACTGTATATCTTATTCAGCGATCAAATAATAAGTAGCCATGAGTTTAGTATCGAATGATGTTACCTTAACAAAGAGTTGAAATATACAAAGATCACACGCACACAAACTTATATCAGTTGCTTTTTAAAACTGTTTTCTTGTTGCTTTGGTAGTTTGGTGTTCATAGCAAATTCGACTGCCTGTCCATACATCATGGTTGTGTTCACTGTACATTGCCTGTTTCAAGTTTGATCGTTCCATTGCTTGAATACCGGTGATTTGTTAAACTCACATGCGTGTGCGTCGACTTGATAAACCGCAATGATCCAAAATAAAGCATTGATTGTGTTGTTGTACAGTGAGCACTGGGAAAATGTCTTGGTTATTTAATTTATTTGGATGCACTTAATTCATTCCAACAAGGTTCAGTACGATATCTGGCGTGAAAACTAAAACTTCCTTTTGTGCCCTTTGCTGCACACTGTTCTTGACGTTATGTTTCTATGCGACTTCCACAGCTATTGGTTCCTGCATTTTGTTAGTACTCTGTTTTCTCGTCTTTGCTTCTTACTTGGTGGATCAGCATCATAGCAGCCAGTCACAGCCTTTATGACTGGGGTGCCTGGTAGGAGACGTAAACTTGTGGCAGGTTGTGACCGCACCTCAAATTTCTCTGAGTGCGGAGAGAGGCGGTGTTACAAGCCGAACCTGCTCTTCTTAAAATAATGCTTCCTTGAAAGGGCAAAGGTCTAGGGGAGTACTCTCGGTCCACTTGCAACACTTTCTCACACAATCTTTCCATCTGACGCGAACGAGACAGAAAGACGGTGAGGACGTAGGTCAAATATCAAATCACTTTAATATGTACGCCAAAGTAATCATATATGAACACAGTTATTACGACTGAAAATATGAAGAACAACAATAATTATACTCATCATTATCTAGGAAAATGGCCCGAGAGCCGATCAAATGATAACTTATCTGCTCTGAAGTGGATAATATGTCTTGTTGAATCTGTTTATGCCATTGCGGCGTGTCGACCATGGTTCAATCAGCACTCACAAAGGGCTCCTGCCCTCAGGATCTTTGTCGTAGTGGTTCTGGAGGCATTGGCGGGAAGAGAGGGAGGAAAAGGGGGTTAGCGTATTTATTCTTTCACAAGCAGAGCACCTGTATCCTTTCACAAGGCATATGTGGCGAGATCACCCCCTTCCCCCTTTGGATTAAGTTATTTACTTCTTAATGATTAACCTATTATGGCTCCGCCGGCCGTAGATAGCGAATTATTATGGCTCCGCCAGCCATAGCTTAGTCCAACTTTCCATGCCCATGTTCGCGGGAAAGTGTTTCCATCGGTTGGAAGGGAGAACGATACTGGAGACTTGGCGAGGGAGGGGCCTCGTCTTAAATGGGGGTCATGCTATTGGCTGGAAAATGACGGAGTTCGATCGCGTCCTTGCAGAAGGTATAAATATGCCTGAAAACCAGTGCCAGCATCGGTGAAAAACATTAAGATCTAACTCCGGCCCGAGGATTGCATCACCCTCCGCACCAGATGTTGCGTCATTCCTCGTCACTCCAGAAAAGACGCCACAGATTCCATCACTCTCCGCGCCAGAATATTATGTCATCCTTCCTCTCTGCACTCCACGTCGACGGGAGATACCACGCTTGCAACGCCTGTGTCCATCTCTCCTGATGAAGATGCACTTGCAACACCGGTGCCCATCTCTCCAGGTGAAGACACGCTTGCAACGCCCATGTCCATCTCCAGGTGAGGATACGAAGCCGTCAGTACAGAAAGAATACCTATGACTGAGAGAAAAGGCAGAGGCCTCTTTGAAAGAATACAAATTGGTTTGCTATGGTTGTGCTTGTGATCGAATACAATTGATATTCCCCTTCCCCTTCCCCTTCTCTTCCATCCGGTGCATCAAGAACCGCTGCAACAAAAATCTCAAGGGCAGGGGCCCTCATGACGTCCGAGCGGTTGAACCGCGATTGACACGCAGCTCGTGTTTGCGAGCAGCAGCCGAGACAAGAGTGAAGGACATGGTCAGATAAGTTAATTTTGATCGGCTGGCGGGCCATTCGTTTTCTTACATGATTATGATAATGATTATGAGTATTGTTGCTTCTGCTTGATTTATCCCTTGCATTAACCTTGATTCATTCCTCCATCACCCTGGCAGGTTAATTAAAACATTTTGACAATTTGACCTATGACCTCACCGTCTTTCTGTCTCATGTTCATGATTGATGGAATGACTGTGTGAGAGAGTGTCACAAGTGGGGATCGAGTAAATTTCCTTAGACCTCTGACCTTTGAGTGCAACGAGCTCGTCCGCCTTGCGACAGTTGGGGGCTTTAGTCAGGGATTGTAGAGTCAAATAGATTGAAGCCTCGTTTTAAAAATTCTGATTTAAAATAGATATGCCCTTGGTTTCGAATGTTTGTGTTGTGATGTGACTTGTCATTTTCTGGATAACCATTGCCATTGTGATCTGCCACCTTTTCGAGTAATCCTGTTCCATTGATAGGATCATTTTGTTTGGAGTTGCTAGAGATTGTGATTTTTGTTGATTTGACATAACGTTTCAAGATGGCTGACATGACGGGCTTGCCGACTATTGCTGATATTCTGTCATTGGATAGGGCAGGCTTGGATGAGATGATTGAGAAGTTTGGCTTGGAAGCAAGCAGAGGGGCCACTAAGGCCATATTGCAGGAAATTCTGATCAAGTTCATAAGAGAAACGTGGCATGAGAATGAAAGCGAGACGGAGATGCATGTGACTGAACGTGAACGAATCCCCGTGGATGTATCTATTAGGATGCGGGAGATTTAGCTAGAGGAAAAAAGGATGGAGAGAGAGGAAAAGGAGATAGAGAGAGAGAGATGGAGAAGGAGAGGTTGGAGATAGAGAGAGAAAAGTTGGAGAGAGAGAGAGGAAAAGGAGAGGGAGAGAGAGATGGAGGAGAGGAAAAGCAGAGGCGATATGATCTGGAAATG
>JAWQFJ010015696.1:20000-25000 GCA_034096865.1 Theodoxus fluviatilis
TATGCTCTCATGCAGACCTTGCTGTGGTAGTGGGAAACTACTCAAATCTGTTAACAACGAAGTAGACAACTACGACGTAGTTACCCCATAAAATAGTAGGTTCATATGCAGCCCACCACAGCTGGTCACTAACCGTGGCTTTTCTGAGGAGTCACGGGCTGGAGAGGGGGGAAGACGGCAGGCTGACAACGGGCGACAGGAATTCTTCACTCACTCCCTGTCAGTGAAGAACGCTAGGGTCAGCGTGTTCGAACTAGGCTGGAACGGGAGGCACGCAGCACGTGCCGGGCAGACGATAGGCTTTTGCATTTCACTCCTCAGTCCAGCGTCGCAGACGAGGTGGCACTTCTGTTTTCCCCAACTCATAATTCTGGCTGATGCAGCACTAAAACTGGAACAGGGCGCTGGTACCTACGGGGGTCTGTTCAGTAAAAATAATATTTTGAGTACGCCGAATTACATTCCACGGGGATTTTATACGTACACAGAAAATCCTAAGTCCATTCTGTCCAATCACGACACGGTGAATGATCTCCATTCACGTTTTAACGCCATCAACCAATCAACGTTCAGCAGTATATATATCACCCTGGAGTCACATGTCTTTCATCCTCATTCTTGATTGCTCCTTCCAAGCTGACACTCTCATTAGACGGCTCTCGTGGGGAATTGTATGAGGATTGGGTAAAGTGAGATCACCAGTCACGAAACAGTCAATTCCCAATTTAAAACGTTTTACTAAGTCATTCTTCTCCAGCAAGAGTTAATATTTATCCGTCTCTTGCCCCCTTCAATTCCATAATTAGATAGGGTGCATTCCTAGACCCACACCGGTTTGGCAGTTTCCTACTCACATAACTACGGTCTGGCAGAGTATTAACCCATCCCCATTGATAACAATAACAAACAGCAGTGGGAGGAAACGTGTTCTCGCCACATACCTCCCTCCCTAAAATGAGAAAAATTTTATGCAATGAAATTTTTCAGAACAGGATCATCACCACTAAATGAAAACATAAACACAGGTAGAGACATTCCTCTGTCTCTCTAGAAGGTTACACAATTAACACACAAAATCAAAAGGGTTAAACCCTAAAGATTCCGGGACAGAATCTCTAAACTGCAATCATCACAAACGGGATGATGCTTCTCTCAGGAGAAACACTCTTTCCATTAAAAAAAATATGTCGATACACGTCATCCTCTTCAACGACGAGGCCCCCAGGAACGTAGTCTATTTTACTACACGGAGTAATACTAAATCGGTACAGTGACAGGTAGTGAAGACTAAGCAAGCCTCCTCGATAATGCCTGACGTTCTGACAACCCGACCCCCCACCCAGGAATGATGCCTCCCTCCTACTTCTTCATAGCCACAGAGTTCCTACCCTGCGTTTTACCCTGCTCCAACATGCCCGCAACAACAAGCAAGCAATGAATTCACTTGTGAGGTCATATCATCCCCACATGTTATTCCTAATTATTCGCCTTTTACGAAACGCGTAGGGATTCGCAGTGGGCTAATTTGTTATCCCCGAACCCACAGAGGTAAGGAACTAACAAAAGGAAAATACAAGCTGTCTCTAGTAAAAAAAGCAAAAGCGCGAACCTCTGTCGCTGACACAAAAAGAGACGACAAATTCCCTTTATCTCCTCCCTCACACTGGTCTCGGCCATGAGAGAAGGTAAACAATCATAAACAACACGGCACAGCAGCTAGACTGAGCGCTGTTTCTCACTATACTTCAACACCATCAAGAAAACCTCTCACAACAAAATAGAACAAAACATCTGCTACACGTGTCAGTGCATATCGCAGCATCTCCACTCAAACTGCAACCTCAAAATCATTGGCACTAGCCAACCACTTAAACCATTACACTGGTCTATCACTCCTCCACAGGTTATGAAAACCTTTCTCGCGTCAACCCGCACACTTGCGACACACTCTCTCAGCGGCGGAGCGCCTGGGTGCCAACAACACACGTCACTCCCCTCAACAGCCTGATAAGAACTATCAAAGCTGCCTAAACACACACATCTGCCAACTTTCACCCAACAAACATATCATGGAGAAAACGTGGGTCAATCCCAATACTGCTTCACTGAAGATAAATCTCACGATATCAAAGAAGCGAACTTCAAACCACTCCAGGACAACAAAATATCATCTACACGAGTCACTAGACTGCCAAGCAAACCAGATGACTAATCTATCAAACTTACTGCTATCCTACAACCATGTTTACAACAACAATACCGTTAAGAACGATGTGTTTAAACTATGATCAGGAATTTCTGTGTGTTAACTGAGCAGTGCGAGTGTCTATCCACTGACAACAGCTCATAGTGAAAACACTAGCAGTCTCTCGCAAACCACTTGCAAAACGACAACACTTTCTCACTCCCACTCATCCATCTCTCAGAGTTTTACTCTTCTTCCTCTTCCTCCAGTCAAACCATCTTCTCTCTCTCTGTCTTGCTTCTCCGCGACTCTCATCAGCACATGTCAGCACAGCTTTCCACACTTCTTTCAAATCACTCAGGAACGAAGACACGTCCATTTGTCTCTCCTGATTCCTCTTTCTCGCCCTCAACCCGAGCTGACTGCTTTGCTCTTTCTTCAAGGGAGACAACTCCACAGTCTCTAGGCCAAACTCACAAAGCCTTGGTTGCAAACGCATATCAGCCTCTTCATCCGGCTTCTCTCTCTCAGCAGCCACTTCCACTCGAGTCTTCACACAAGACGGGCTCAACCTCTATCTCTACCTCCATCTCCACTTCTCCCTCCACTTCTCCCAGTGGGCACACTCTACACCTCTCCGACACAGTGGCATCTCGGGGCTGGCCTTCAAGCGCAAACACCCCTCCTCCCAAGAAACATCCTGAAGGCTCACTCTCTCTCTCCTCCTCTGCCTGCTCACACAGAGCACGTGAACCAGGATCACTCTTCTGCTCTTCAATTAGAACCAACCTCTCTCCCTCCTGCTCTGAACCCAAGGTCGGTGGCCCTGACTCGCCACCACCTCTCTCTTGATCATTAGAATGATCGTGACCTAGCACTGGTGACATAAACGTGTCTCCTAGCTCCACATCAGTCTCAGGTAGCTGATCCTCTAACTCTACCTTTGAACTTGCCAACCTCTTCCTCTGGGTGGACAGTGTCATCACCCTACTAGGGAGAATCTCATCATCCCTACCCTCTATCTCTGAACACTCATTTTCCCCACTCTGGAGGGACCCGAGCATCACAGACTCTTCTATCTCACACAAGGCAGGTGCAGCCTCTTCCAAACTGACCACCACCTTCCAGTTGGCTAAGTCATTCCCCAACAACACGTCCACTCCTGGGATACGCAACTCTTCAGACACACCAACCACCGCGAGACAACTATAGTCTCTGGTCTATAATCTCACCTCATGTAGGGAGCTAGAATGCTCGACACCTGAAGCATCAGCTCACAGAACCTTTTTCCCAGTGTTCGACTCCCCCCAGTCTGCAAGAACTCCAGACCACACCAACGTGATGCCCGCGCCTGTATCACGAGATACAGTGATGGGTACCTCTCCTTTTCCTACCCATAACCTTCCTTGGGACACATAGGGAGCAGAGCACTCCACATCACTCTTCTCCACCCTCCGACTCTGTGGTTTTACACCTCCAAACTCCCTTCCTCCATACTCCACTCTACCCATGGTCTCGCATTCCGATCCACTCTCCTCCAGCACCACACCAAGGTTTCTCACCAAGGCTACACACGGTCGGGTATCAGGGGTCACTCTCAATCGGCAATCGCGAATCATATGTCCCATCTTTCCACACTTGTAGCATTTGATACTACCAGGTGGCTGACTCACATTCCTTCGCTCCTCTCTCCTTCCTCCATTCCCTTTTACTATATCAGCTGTTTTCTCACTCCTTCCCGATCTAGGATTTCTCCCCTCATCTCGGCTCTTCCGAGGCCCACTACTGGCATGAAGCAGATGATAATCGTCAGCCATCGAAGCTGCCTGATCAACCTCCTCTACCTTCCTCTCTCCCAAGTAGACTCGCACCTCTTCTGTCACAGAGTTTCTAAACTGTTCCATAACAACCACTTGCTTCAGACTATCTAGATCTTCAGACGCACTGACAGCCACACACCACTGGTCAAACGTACTGTGCAATCAATAGGCAAAGTCCCTGTGGGTCTCTCTCTCTCTCCTTTCTTGCACCCTCTGAACCTCTGACGATATGCCTCAGGAGTGCGAGCATACTTCTTCAGAATCTCCCTTTTTAAGGTATCATAATCACTCTCGTGCCTGGGTAAGGTAGTATAAACTTCTTGAGCCTTTCCAACCAAAACACTACCCACAATGACAAACCAATGGGCCTTCTGCCACCTCAAACTTTCCGCTTGCTTCTCAAAAGTGGCAAAAAATCCCTCCACGTTCCCCTCAGAAAACACTGGTACTCCCGTGTACCTTCTCAGATCAATCTCACCCTCCCACTCTCTCCTGACCCTGTCTTCCTCGGCCTTCGCTATCTTCTCTCTCTCCCTTTCCTCTGCAGCCTCCCTGTCTTTCTCCCTCTGCTCAATTTCCAGTCTTTGCCCTCTCTCAGCAGCCTGTATCTTTTCCCTCTCCAACTTCTCGGCATCTTCTCTGGCTCTTTCATTAGCTTCCAATTTCCTCATTTCCAACTCTCTGTCTTTCTCCCTCTGCTCGATTTCCAGTCTTTGCCCTCTCTCAGCAGCCTCCCTGTCCCTCTCCCTCTGCTCAGTGTCTAATCTTCGTAATTCCAGTTCATGCTGCCTCTTCTTCTCCTCTCCCTCTCTCTCCCTTTCTCTTTCTCTCTCCAATCTAATCAATTCTGCTGTATTTCTATCTCTATCCCCTTGCACCTTTGCTAGTTCGAGTCAACCTTTCTCTCTCCATCTCTCTCTGCCGCTCAGGCGTAATCACTCTCGTCTCACTCTCAGCCCGCTTTTCTCCCACAAACTTAATCAAAGCATCCTGCA